>OY725201.1:2124132-2239205 GCA_963241965.1 Tortrix viridana
TGTTGAGTTTCTTGCGGCGCTTCTTCTCAGCAGTGGTCTCCTCTTGGGAAGCGCTATAGCGAAATATCTTCTTTTTTTTTTTTTAAGATCGGTAAATTAACGAACGAATGAATTATGGATGTACAAATGGATGGATGGATGTACGAACGAATGTATGTATTGAATGAACGTATGTACAAACTCACATCCTCGACCCTGGCGAGCCCGGCGTCGGCCATGGAGTCCAGGTAGGCGTCGTGCTCGTGCAGGCGGTCGATGGTGCGCGTGCGCCGCCCGCCGCTGCTCTCGTCGTCCGTGCGCTGATCTGATAGATCAATTATATTAGGGTTAAACTCGCTCATAAATGGACCTTAAGGTTACGTCCGCACTTGCTTAGCGTCTAGACCCTAGCGTGTCAAGCAAGCCGCCTGTCAGTGCGGAGGTAGCCTAAGTTTCAAGGTCATTCAAAAGGATATGTATACAACGATATTTGGGTAAGGATAATAAGGTCCAATTTCAATTTCAATTTTTTTAACCCGCGTTTGTGTCCCACTGGGCAAAGGCCTCCCCTCTTCCTCAATATTCGTCTCTATTGATTGCATGCATTTCATTCATAATTCCTTCACTTGTACCTCAGGCCTCCTAGCATGTAAGCACGAGATAAAATTTGACAGATGCTAGGGAAATGAATACATCTATTCCATATGTGACGTTCTCAATATAAAGGGACCTTTGGAGGAAGGCAGTTGCGCTCTTCTTGTTCTTGTAACTATACGAATACTATGGTAACAGTTCTAAAAACGGCGTAACCGCCTGCCTCCATAAGGTCCCTTTATATTGAGAACGTCATATATTCTAACGTAAGCCTTAACGTAAAGGTTTAAAATAAAAGTGTCTCGTCCTGACTTTTATTACTAAGCGAATATAGCGATTTTCACTTTTTTATAGCGATTTTATCAAGACAATGAAATGTCACTTAATTTTTTAATGCCAGCTAGGCCAGGCCTATGTCCAGATGGACGTCTTTCGGCTGAAATTATGATGATGATGATTATAGTACGTTCGCGTTAAGAATGCAGTGAATCATCAGCGCAACTGCAGGGTAAAGGTGTATTCACAGTGGAGTTATATTTTAAAACATTACGTTTAATGGATTATAAACTTAATTGTCTTAAAACAAAGTCATTAATAATATATTTCAATCATTATCAGTAGAATCTTCGTTCGTATTTATTATAAAAGAATTTTCTTCTGCGAGTTCCACGACGTCATCCAAATTCACACTGTTTAAAGTACTTGAAAATATTATAAATTACTTTTCTTTTCCCGCTATGAATTATCGAGCCTCTTTTATTGTAACGAATAGGTGAGGTAATAATTTTTAATAAAATTTTATGTAAGTAGCGCGTAAAGGACACAACCGTTTCATTCAAAAGTCTGCCATCAACTAGTCACTGTGCACTTGACTTTTTAATTTTGAGCGACCTGATTGGTTAGGGGGCGTGGCTAAGCCGGCGGACAACGATGATTCACTGCATTCTTAACGCGAACGTACTATAGTCATAATATCACGTACCCTCGCTATCAGCCAGCAGCGGCTTGGAGCTCTCCTCTCCGTCGTCCGCGAGCTCCGGGAACGGACTCCCAGGCCGCTCCTCGTCCGAGGCACGACTGCAACCAACAAACCATAGTATTCATACATATAATTCAGTAACAAAATTTTGGAGATTAAATCAGTAAGTCATACTGACCATCTTTCACTAAGAGACCAACCGCGAAATCGCGAATAAAAATCGACCCACCCATACAAAACATTTTCGCGCTTTCTCTCTACTCTAACTTCTGTGCATGTACGAGAAGCCAAATTTTGCTGTCTAAATTAAAAGTTAGAGTAAGACAGCAACGAACTTTTGCAATTTTTATTGACAGTCTAAACTCTGCTTTAGAGCTGGGCAGCCAAAATATAGACAATTTTTTTTTACATAAGACTGAACAGTGATTGACCCCGATCTCATCTGATGGAAAGTGCAGATGAGGCCAAAGATGTACATTTAATTAAAAATAAACGTCTACCCATCGCAGTCCTGCGGCGAGGGCGGCCCGTCGGCGGCGGCGCGCGCGCGCCGCGACGACTGGCTCAGGATCTGCATCGCGAGCGAGCGGACGAACTCGCCGGGCCGCAAGCTACTCTCGGACTGACCCTGGAACAAACAGGACAAAGTAAACATTCGACATAATACCAACGGGATAGACCGCGATTCACCGACAGTGGGCGGGGCACATCGCGGAACAGATGGCCGTTGGGGCCAAAGAGTTCTCGAGTGGCGTCCGCGTAACGGAAGACGCAGCGGGTAATAATCGGGTAATAATCGCGGTGTATATCCCGTTGACATATGTCGGATGTAATCAAACGCGAATCATCAAAAACTGTTAAGACAAAGTTAGAAAAAAAATCATCCTTTTGTGTTACAGAAAGTAAAACGAAATTTTATTTATAAATCATTTTATAATTCTTTGCATTGTTCTCATTTCATTAGACACCAAACGGGAAATGGCGGATATATCTTATTTAAATCAAAAAATTTGGTTTCAAAGTCTTTAACTTTTTGGAAGAAAAGAGACAAGTTTTGTTTGTGCGGTTGTGTAGTGGTTGTGAAGTGCCCACCTGCAGGAAGTGGCGCGCGAGCAGGCGGCGCGCGAGCGCGCGCTGCTGGCGCGCCTGCGGGCCCGCGCCCGGCGCGCTCAGCTGCGCGCACAGCGCCGACTTGCCGCTGCCCGCCGCGCCTGCAATACCCCGCGACCAGGCTCAAGCTCAAGCTCTACACATTGGCCCAAGGACCTGGGCGACCATGTTGTGTTGGCCCAATGTTTACAGATCTACTCATGTGTTGGTATTATTTGGCGACCAACACAGGCCAGCCAACAGAATAATGTCGGCTTTGCGTTCACACATCAAAACATGCTGGCCCAGCACCTTGCCCCAATGTGCACAGCGCGGCCATTATAATAATAATAATAATAATCCAGCCTATATACGTCCCACTGCTGGACACAGGCCTCCACTCACAATGAGAGGGTTTGGGCTATAGTTCCCACGCGTGCCCAGTGCGGATTGGGAACTTCGCACACACCGTCAAATTGCTTTGCAGGTGTGTGCAGGTTTCCTCACGATATTTCCCTTCACCGAAAAGCTCATGGTAAATTTACAAATTATATTTCGCACATAAATTCCGAAAAACTTAGAGGTGCGAACCCGAGTTCGAACCCACGACCCTCTGCTTAAGAGTCGGCAGGTCAAACCATTAGGCTACCACGGCTTTCTTACCAAGGCGCGGCCATTACGGACAAAATAAAGACAGATGGAGAGCTGGCTACGTAACAAAGTTCATAATTTACACAACAATTAAACCCATCTTATCAGGATTGCATAGTCAGGAACATTCCTGGTCGACGACTTTGGAATTTTTTCCTCTAGCCGCGTTATCTTTTACAGCTAGTTAAATTCTGCCCCTTGTTTCTAATGGCCAATAGGATGCACATATAATGCATGTTTGGCGTAGATGTTAATTATTTTGGGAGCCTACACAAGCTGTATAAGAGCTTATACAGCCCTTAAAATGCTAAAACTAGAGTTATAATAGCTGTATAAGCTCTTATACAGCTTTGGTGCTACTTGGGTAGCTGTTCATCGATGGGGGTCATCGCGTTATATTTTCTTTAAATATATTTCTTCGAGACCAATCGTATGGTATATCAAATGAAAGGGCTTTAGCTGATTCTTAAAATATACTGGGTGGTTTTTTATTCGTCTACAAAATTGTTGGGCTTAAACCAGTAAGTCATACTGATCAACTTTCACTATGGGACCAACCCCGAAATCGCGAAAAAAAATTAACCATCCCATACATTTTGGCTAGTCAGCTGACGACGTTTTGTATGGGAGGGTCGTTTTCACTCGTTTTCTAAAAAGTAAACAGACATTTTCAAAACAGACCAAGTTTGGGTTTTTTCTAGTAAGGAACGGCTGAATGTATATTTGTAAATATCCAAGTTCTGAAAAGTAATTTTGCTAACTGGCCGCTGTTCGAGATAATCTGCGATCTTCTGGAAGACACTCTCTGCAGAAGAACCGCCTCTTATCCAGCCTTATTAGATTACGTATAGACCCTTCACCACTTACCCAGTATAAGCGCCCCGCAGGTCTTGCTAACTGGCCGCTGCTCGAGACAATGCGCTATCTTCTGGAAAGCCCACTCCCTGCAGAAGAACCGCCGCTTGTCCGTCGATATGGACTCCGTGACGCGGTGTGACGAGGAAGACTTGCGAACGGGGCGGGACGAAGGCGGGGTAAGAGGGGTACCTGGTAGAAGATTTATTTGTGACGTTCTCAATATAATGGGACCTTATGGAGGCAGGCGGTTACGCCGTTTTTAGAACTGTTACCATTGTATTCGTATAGTTACAGGAATAAGAAGAGCGTAACTTCCTTCCTCCATAAGGTTCCTTTATATTGAGAACGTCACATTTTTGAAGTGAAACTTATTAGGCGGCGATTCGATAATCGATAATTGGACGAGAACTGAGAGTAAAAGGACTCGTCACGTTTAGGCACATTTCGTTACATAAGAGAGAAGAAAGATATGACGTACAGAGAAAGAGTAAGAGAGCTATATATTCCAACGCCACGGAAGTGTTTAAGAAGTTTCACTTCTACGACGTGTACGGTGCTGCACCCGTTTTATATTAGATTTTATTTAGGAAACCAAATTAATCCAAAAAGCTGTTTAGTAAAAACAAATTCCGTAGAGCGGCATCTAGCGAATCAACATACCATCGCCTTCCGCGTCTCGCTCCTTGTCCCTGTCTCTGTCCTTGTCGCGCTCGCGGCGGTGCTCTCTGCCGTCTCGCTCCCGCTCGGGCAATCCTCGATGCCGTTCGGTCGGCGTCCTATCATGGCCACGAGGTGCTGTGTTGTCATTTAATGGAAGAGACCTGAAAAAAAGGTTTTACCCTATTGTACTTGAACATTAATCAGCTGTTTATGGAAGCAAATCTAACGACTCCAAACTCGACACTATACCTATTAAGTATAGCGGAGATCCTGTTCCTGAGAGTTCATCTGACCACCTCTTTTTCCTCTTTGAATAAGTTCCTCGTTAGGAATAAATAATAATGCATTATCATTAGAGATCGGCTGACGGGAGCAATTTATGTCACTTTCACGTCAAACGTAATGACTAGTATGGATATGTTAGGTATGGTTTAAATTAAAGTGTAAGTAAACAAGATAAAATTAAAACTAAAAATCGACTACGAAAACAACCAACGACATCACGGCGCCTCTTATGCTATTTTTATTACTTATATCACAAAATAACATTTCTTATAGAACAAAATTTCTTTTCGAGATTTATGTATTAAAACCTCACATTTGATAAGAAACTAGGTAATTTTTTTACATTTTGCCTTAAAGGTTAAAAATACGTAGGTACATTTATAATTCAAAAATCGTATTCAAAATTTGATAAGAATCATATCTATAATATTCTTTAGTCGGAAAGTTGCTACCCGTCGCCGACCTTTAATAATAAGACTCGATAAAAAAATAATTTACATTTTTAATAGGTATATAAATTGTGCACGTAATTAAATAGTAATATCCATGTAATACTTTCGTCTTCAAAGTATATAAATTGTGCACGTAATTAAATAGTCATATCCATGTAATACTTTCGTCTTCAAAGTATATAAATTGTGCACGTAATTAAATTGTCATATCCATGTAATACTTTCGTCTTCAAAGTATATAAATTGTGCACGTAATTAAATAGTCATATCCATGTAATACTTTCGTCTTCAAAGTATATAAATTGTGCACGTAATTAAATTGTCATATCCATGTAATACTTTCGTCTTCAAAGTATATAAATTGTGCACGTAATTAAATAGTCATATCCATGTAATACTTTCGTCTTCAAAGTATATAAATTGTGCACGTAATTAAATTGTCATATCCATGTAATACTTTCGTCTTCAAAGTATATAAATTGTGCACGTAATTAAATTGTCATATCCATGTAATACTTTCGTCTTCAAAGTATATAAATTGTGCACGTAATTAAATTGTCATATCCATGTAATACTTTCGTCTTCAAAGTATATAAATTGTGCACGTAATTAAATAGTCATATCCATGTAATACTTTCGTCTTCAAAGTATATAAATTGTGCACGTAATTAAATTGTCATATCCATGTAATACTTTCGTCTTCAAAGTATATAAATTGTGCACGTAATTAAATAGTCATATCCATGTAATACTTTCGTCTTCAAAGTATATAAATTGTGCACGTAATTAAATAGTCATATCCATGTAATACTTTCGTCTTCAAAGTATATAAATTGTGCACGTAATTAAATTGTCATATCCATGTAATACTTTCGTCTTCAAAGTATATAAATTGTGCACGTAATTAAATAGTCATATCCATGTAATACTTTCGTCTTCCATGTATATGAATTGTGCACGTAATTAAATAGTCATATCCATGTAATACTTTCGTCTTCAAAGTGACATAAAATGCTACCGGTGGCCGATCACTAATTATCATCGTGATTACATGTATTCGAGATTTCAGATTCTGGAAAATGGTTTAAAATTGTCTTACAAGATTTGAAACTATTAAAAAAACTAACAAACTTTTAATGCACACTACTGAATTTTATAACCTAACCGAGTTAAAAACCCCCGACAACAACGCCGAAAAAAACCTTTGAGCAATGAGCAAAAACTTCAACGGGCTCCGAGCACGTACATTTTCACTCACTAGAAGATTTCAAGTATTAAAAAAACTTCTGATAAAATCGTAATCACAGTTCATAACTTTTAACCTTTTTTAACGCCTTTGACGGAAATATCCGTCATGGTTGACAACGCAAAACAAACCTGAGTATGTATGAATTAAGGTTGACATTAGCTCTAGTTTTTATTTGACATGGCGTTGAAATGGTTAAAAGGCTTAACGGATTTTCATCAAACTAAGCTAAGAAGACTCTCGATTAACGGCCGCACTCAGAGACGTCAATTAACTTTTAAGTTTGACGTCTCTGAGTGCGGCAGTGCATCACCTTTCTAGTGAAAAAAACTAAATCAAAATCGGTCCATCCGTTTAGGAGCTACAATGCTACAGAAAAACTTATAACACCCCACTTTTTTGGGTCGGGGGTTAAAAACTAATTATAATTGAAACAAAGAATGAAATTAAATTTAACATGGTGTACAGGCTGTCCTATTTTTACATAGCAATCGTTTCTAACCTTAATATTCGAAGAGATATAAAAAACAAAATAAGTTAGAAACAGTTAGATAAAAGCTTGTTTAAAAAAAAAAAAACTTACCTCAAATTGACTCTATGCTCAGCCTGACGCACCGCGGAATGTCTATGCTGCTGCTGCCTTATACTAACTTGATTCTGCCTCAAATACGCCTCAACCTTCCCGTCATTCCCCTCCGCCCTCCCCTCCGTCCTCCCCTTCCTCCGCGTATCCCGCCTCTCTTCTCTCCGCTCTTCTCTCCTCTCTTTCTTGTCCCTCTCCATTTTTACATCCAACGCGGCGTTTAACAACTGGAAGTTTCCACCGTGGTTATAGTTTAAAGGGTCAAAGTCAGTCCTGGCTAGATCCGGGGGCCTCTGCTCCCTAGTGTTCTTTCTATACTGAGATTTGGGTACCACCTAAAAAAAAAGAATGACAATCAAAATTAAATCATTTGTGACGTTCTCAATATAAAGGGACCTTATGGAGGCAGGCGGTTACGCCGTTTTTAGAACTTATACCATAGTATTCGTATAGATACAATAATAAGAAGAGCGTAACTGCCTTCCTCCATAAGGTCCCTTTATATTGAGAACGTCACATTTTTGAGTCTACTTTAACGAATCCTTATAATATGGATGATGACTGGGTAAAGAAAACATAGTTCTATTTAGTTCGTCAGTTAGATTATCCAAAAATATTGAACACGTATTTTGTTTGAACAATCAAACAAAAAATTACAAAGGGCAAAGCGCGTCAAAGTTCGGGAGTGGGGGCTCGTGACGTCACTTCTGTGTAAAAATTGTACTGAGACGTAACTAAACGTCATGCGACATTTCAACTCAATATATATCCCCGTAATTTTTATATTATAGGTATGTGAAAAAAGAAAAAATACGAGTCCAATACTTTTTGATAATCTACCTGATCGACAAAGAAAATAATTGTCATCATCTCTATTCAAGCTTTTGCCCGCGACTTCGTCCGCGTCGTTTATTCGCTTTATCCTCGGGAACCATAATATTTTCCTGGATATAAGGATCCTATGTAGCAGTCCAGGATACGAACTGTCTGTGTGCCAAATTTCATCGAAATCAGTTCAGCCGTTTAGGCGTGATTGAAACACAAACATCGCTTTCAATACAAAACTTTAAAATAATAATAATAATCGAGTGGGATAAAATGAATGATATTGATTGATTGATTGATTACACTGTCTCTAAAATTATTGGATGGCCCCTTTATTTAAATCACATTATGTCAGAATCTTTCCTAGAAAAAAAACTTATCATGAAACCAGTATGGTATTAGATAATGGCCATAGAAATGTATCATAAAAATTTACGATAAATTATCTGAAAGTCTAAAAAAAGAAAAAAGAAAAAAATAAATAAATAAACTGAAACAAGTGCTATTAAACAAATCTCAATATATATTGAAGATAAATTACGATAAATAATAATTATAATAACTATCATATTAATTAAATTAATTTAAAGTCATGCTTAAAACAATAAGCTCTCCTCTCCTAATGTTGCTGTGCCCTCCAGTGTTATTACTTATTTCTTAAATTAAGTTGTGCCATTGTGAAAAAGCAATAAAAATTTAATTGTATTGAATAGATTATAAATACAATCCTTACCTGGCTATATATTGGCATATGGGACATCTTACGCTAACTTTGGTTATTAATAGTTCCTTGAGGCTTTGGTTAACGTGTTATACTATTATGCTGGCTGGCGTGTCAAGTGGGCATCGGAGTGGCCATTGCGTTCTGAAACAAAAGATAAGATGGCATTATAATATCCGCAAAACTAAGTGGCGAGTCGGGTCATAAATCATCAAAATCATGCTATCTCTTTCACACCTGCACGGCCTTATGGAGCGGGCCATCCAACAATAGTGCAGGTAGGGTTACGCATAAAAAGGAATGTCGATAAAGTAATGAAACAAAGAAAATAAATAGCGTGAATTTTTTGTATAATTACTATCGAAATAATAAATTAGGATATTAGTTTGAAACTAAGACAATTAGTATGGGATTGTAATGATGGAGATAAATATTGATAAAAAAAAAAGATAAAAGATATTTATTCAGTAAGTAGGCCACACGGGCACTTTTACACGTTAAAATCTACCAGCGCTTCCCAAGAGGAGACCACTGCTGAGAAGAAGCGCCGCAAGAAACTCAACAGTTAGTCATTTTTTTTATAGAATATTGACTTATGACAATGATACCACTTATTCTAGCATTATATAAAACTATAAAAATAATATAAAATATTTGCGTAGTTCTGCAGGAATGAATTTCTGGAACTCTTTTTAGGGTTCCGTACCAAAATGGTAAAAAAGAAACCCTTATGGTGAGACTTCGTTGTCTGTCTGTCCGTCCGTCTGTCGGTATGTCACAGCAGTTTTTCTCAGCAACTACAAATGCTACGAACAACAAGTTGATAGTATTTATAACTTGCTCGCCCACATCTGGTTTTAGTTTAAAAAAATTTAAATTAATTTTGTAAATAATTGAAAAGGGGTCTAGAATGGCGGGTTGAAAAATGAAAGTGATTTGATTATATCAAATGGGGTGTCATATGAAAGGGTTTAATCTGTACATTTCAAAACGATTTTTTTTACTATATTATCCGTGACGTACTTTTTGATTTATGGCCAAAAATGTACAGAAAATTACCGTTCCCCCCTTTATCTCTGAAGTTTGTGAACCAAATAAATCTGAAAAATTACTGACGTATAGCTAATCATTAATATATTAAGGGAAAAAAAATAAAGCGTTCAAAATTTACAGCTTTGGAGCAATAACTAAAAAAAATGTGTTAAATTTAGGCAACGCAAAATAGACCTTATTGCATACGAATTCTATATTTACCAGCTTTATTATCTTAAATACGGAACCCTCGGTGCCTTTTTTTCCTAAAGGTATTAGTGAAATGAAAACCCTAAAACATAATATAACTGGCCAAATAGATATAACAATACGTTGCTAGTAGATAAAATCATAAAAACCTCTTAAATAATTGACTAAAGTGGCCGCACGCTCCATGTGACCACATTCAATACCAACTTGCCTCATATTTCAACAAAACAGACCCATTCAGGAGCCGCTGGCAATTCACCACTAATAACTGAACAGTTACACAGTAACAACACCCTTATCCCTATCACAATAAAGTTTATTTCACCTTAAATAATAAAAAAATTAAGTGAATTTCCTTCTTAATCTCAATTGCGGAAGCATTTGAACAAAGGACTACTTTAAAAATGCACGTTTTTATTTTGCGTTCGAGTAAATGCAACCTTATTCTTTAAACGGTAAGGTGTTTATTTCAACGTCAATGTTAACCCTCCTGGTTTTTCCCTTTAGAAAAATATGGCATGATTTTCCATTTAGAATTTGTATAGGGTGCTAATTGATAGTTCTCGACGAGTTTTTCTTTAATACCTAAGTACTTCATGGTCGAGCATCGGTGGCCTAGTGGCGAGCGGTGTCGACTCGTGTTTGTGAGGTACCGAGTTCGAACCCCCAAGCGGTCGCCATGTACCAATAACTTTTTCTAACATACATTCAGTCAACAAAGTATCGGGAATGGATGATTTGTTTATGGTTCCAAATTCAAATTTTTGTTTTTTTTGTTGTTGTTAGATTGGCACAACTGTTTTCTATTTTGGCGCGGAGTTTGAGTTGCATCTGTTATTTATATTAAATACAGTGCTGTTTTTAGTTATATCATATCTAGTGTGTATTGCGAATTTCATAATGGACAAAAACATTGAACAAAGAGTTTGTCTTAAATTTTGCATCGCCAATGGAATTTCGTGTTCGGAGTCACTGAAAATGTTACAGAAGGCTTACGGTGATTCGACTTTATCAAAAACACGTGTTTATGAGTGGTACAAAGCGTTCAAAAGCGGTCGAGATGTGATGGAAGATTTGCCTCGCTCTGGTAGGCCATCAACGTCTGCAACTGAAGTTAACATCGCAAAAGTGAAGGAAATAGTGACTGAAAATCCTCATTCAACTTTGAGAGAGATAGCCGCCGAACTTTCTGTATCTCACGAGTCGATCCGTACTATTTTAACTAATCATTTGGGTATGAAACATGTTACCGCTCGGCTAGTCCCAAAAGACCTGAATTTTCTCCAAAAACTCAATCGCATGAGAGTCGCTGAGGACATGCTAGAACGAGTCAATTCCGACCCAACATTCATGAAACGCATTGTTACTGGTGACGAGACGTGGGTTTACGAGTTTGACATGCAAACTAGTCAACAAGCTTCGGAGTGGCGCCTTCCAACTGAACCGAAACCGAAGAAACCACGCCAAAGTCGATCAAAAGTCAAAGTCATGTTGACTGTTTTCTTTGACTATCGCGGTGTTGTGCACTCGGAATTCTTGCCGGAAGGTCAAACGGTAAATAAAGAATATTATTTGAGCGTTATGCGGCATTTAAGAGAGCAAATTCGACGAAAAAGGCCAGATTTGTGGAATGAAAATTCTTGGATTTTGCACCACGATAATGCGCCTTCGCACAAGGCCATCATTGTGAAAGAATTTTTGACCAAACACTCAACAAATACCATCGAGCAACCACCATATTCACCAGATATGGCTCCTGCCGACTTCTTTCTTTTTCCTAAACTCAAATTACCACTTCGTGGCACCCGTTTTCAATCGGTAGAAGACATAAAGGAGAATTCGCGCCGAGAACTGAATTCAATTCCGGAAACAGCGTTTAAAAAATGTTTTGATGATTGGATTATTCGTTGGCGTAAGTGTATCGTTTCTGAAGGAGCATACTTTGAAGGTGATAAAATAAATTTGGATGATTAACAAACAGTTTGTGTATTATTGATCTTTTCCCGGTACTTTCTTGACAGAGTAGTATGTACTACATTACCTGCACGGTAACCGATGCTGTTACGGTGAGGGAAAACATCGTGAGGAAACCTGCACATGTAGATGACAAAATGTGTAACCATGATCCAGTTGGTTTGGTTCCCCTGTCACAAGGGTTACGGAGGTCAGATGGCAGTCGCTCCACTATAACAACCAGACTGGCCGAATTTGTGTCATGGTCAAGCGTACCCCGACGAAGAATGGGAAAATGCGCTAGCAGGAAGACCTAAGTACTTTATGGTTTCTACTTGGTTTACCTTTTTTTTCGTTGGTTAAATAGTGTGCCCTTGTTTTGCAGACAATCATTTCATCGAATGTGTCGTTTCATCGAATTTCATTTCATCGAAAGCAAAGCCTAATCCGTCATTGCGACAAATTCTACGGTATACAATACGCGAACCCATTTTGACTTAAATTTCACAATTCGAAGAGTGCGATCAATTTTTGAGAATATTGATAACATTTTATTGCCGGCGACTGCGCCTGACATAAAAATATGAAAACTTAAGGCAGAAATAAGGTACCTACACTCAGCTCGGCCTAGGCAATACAATATAACATATCACACTTACTTATATTAACAGTTTTACGCAGACTGTATACGTAATATCAAGCACAATTTATGCGGACGTAGGCGTAAGAAATGATTCCGGTGGTCGCAAGTTAAGACCTTGCTCACTCACATGCCGATGACTCGATATGGCGTCAATTTACTATGGTATCGCACGTTTTGGGCATTCAATGCGTTAACACTTTCAGAGCCAAAGGTCGTTGTTTGTATGGATTTTGGACACGCGGCGTGTGTCAGGGGCGGTGAGCTTTTTGTACAGGACAAGGTCCTGACGCAGGCAAGTGTGTACTATTATACTATTACCTACAAGCTTTTATTAACTGGCTTCAATAAGGGAGGAGGTTCTCAACTCGACTGTATGTTTAAAGCTTTCGGCACACCAAACGCGTCGGGCGCGTCGCGCTTTGAACGCGGGCCCGCGCATATTGTAATACAACAAAGCAAATTGAACCCGCACACCAAAAAGTAACGCGTTCGTGCTGCTTTGCGCACGCGACGCGCCACAGTCGCCGCAGACACAGACGCAGCGCGGCGCGTGGCGTGGCGTGCGCGAAGCAGGCGGGTCACGCGCGCTGCCACGCTAAGTTGTATTAAATATGGCTGCCATGTTTACCGGCACACCGGGGCGGGGCGAACGCGTCGCGTCAGCGCGGCGTCGACGCGGCTACTAGTCGTTGTATTTTTTTACAAACGCTTGGTGGATGTAAGCGCACGCCGCGCGGCATGTCACACCGAACGCAGCCGCGAGGCGTGCGCAACGCTGGCACCTGGCCGCCTGCTTGCGGTGTGCCGGGTGCCGCGTCGCTCACGCCACGCGACGCGCCTGACACGCGTTTGGTGTGCCGAAAGCTTTAGGGTTCCGTACCCGAAGGGTGCCCAACGGGACCCTATTAATATACC
The DNA here is from genome assembly GCA_963241965.1 of Tortrix viridana. Lineage (NCBI taxonomy): Eukaryota > Metazoa > Arthropoda > Insecta > Lepidoptera > Tortricidae > Tortrix > Tortrix viridana. The sequence goes on from OY725201.1 coordinate 2,137,808, forward strand.
TACGCTGTCCGTCTGTCTGTATGTCTGTCTGTCCTAACTATAAAGAGCTGTATCTTTTGAACCGTCACCTGTCAATGTCAACTTGGTGAAATTAGGGGGCAGGCACACATACAAACTGCACGATGTACCTTTGTTCAAAATTGTACTGGTCTGTTTACACTGTGCCAGTACTGGGATAACTGGTTATATTATAAGGATAGGTAATGCAAATATAGACCGGTGGGAGTTGAAGCCTTGTGAAAATAAGAGCTGTCCACGCGTGGGAAGCGCAGCGGCGCCTTAAGTTTATGCATAAGTTACTGGCTTTTGCCCGCGACTTCACGGCACCCACGGGAACTGTACAATCATCAGGAATAAAAAGTATCCTATGTCCTTCCCCGGGACTATCTCCATACCAAATTTCATCGAAATCGGTTCAGCTGTTTAGCCGTAAAAGCGTAACAAACAAACAAACTAACTCACTTTCGTATTTATAATACGAGTACTAACTCAGTCATGTGGGTTTGCCCGCGTAGAATTTTAATAACTCTCTCTGAGAGTACCAATCGCAAATAAATTAACAATCGCACTAGCATATTTAAATAATTCCGTAAATGTATGTTTATCTTTCACGGTCTCGCAACAAATGAACGTCCAAAGGAAGTCTGCGCTGAACTCCCCTCAGGAGCTCGCCCTCTCTCCGGTGAAGTAGTCAAAGCCGTCAGAGGCTAACTACGTAGGTCCCTCCGAAAAAAAAAAAGTCTAACGTCCAGTCCAACGGAAGTTTAAAAAAAATACAAAAGTTTACCAAACGCAATAAACACAACGCGAAATACGCTTTGGGGTTCAAATACCTCAGATATCATATCACAAAATCACAATCGAGAGCACTATCGGTCATTTATCGATATCAATTCCCTTATCTGAAATTTGGGGTCACGTTATAAGGGCATTTGTAATTATTATCTGCTAACGCCCTAGAAATATTTTAACCGATCAATCAATATCAATGTGTTTTCGAATACAATCAACTTAACAGAGTTAAAAAAAAACCCACGACAAAATCGGGATCTCAACTTTCAGAGGTCATAACTTTTAAACGGCTAGACGGATTTTCATCAAACCAAGCTAAGAACACTCTCGATTAAGTCACATTTCTAATAAAACAAACTAAGTCAAAATCGGTCCATCCGTTTAGGAGCTACGATGCCACAGACAGATCGACAAATATAGAGACACACATCAAACTTATAACACCGTCTTTTTGCGTCGAGGGTTAAAAAGGAGGTTTTCAATTCGAATGTATTTTTTGTGTGTATATTACGCAATATCGTCGCCATTTATAATTATAATTTTATTGGATATTCTTTTATTGGATAATAATAATAATAATACGATCCCGACCGATTTCGGCCACAGCGACTAGGATCCGACTATTCAGAGCGTCGCTCGCGTGCTCTCAGGTGGCTGACATAATCGATTTTTGCACGAAATGTTCGTTGACATTTGGTGCAGGTCAGCACCTCTCCGATATAGTTATAGTGGATGGCCGCAGGTGGTCGGGCCTTGTGCTCGTCTCGTTTAGCATCGAGCTCATCTCGTCTTTTCCTTTCAAACTCAAACATCTTAGTGCTCACTATATGCCTCCAAAACGGCCGGTCCTCTGTCATGGCCTCCCACTGAGGTTATATCTCAACTATGGTCACATCACGGGCTGGGCACACAAAAAGGGCTGTGACATACAGACAGACAAACACCGAAGTCTCATTAAGGGTTCCTTTTTTACCATTTTGATTGGTTCGGTAATTATTTTACAAGTTTATTAAAAATATCCTAGTTCCTTATAATTTTTTCAATCAACCATTACGCAATCCGGAAACATTCATAATGATCAGATCATACTGAAATGTTTACAATTGTACACCCAGCCGCACATGTCCAACCAACCGGTCACATTATCCACTCTACGTCTTTCGTAATACGGTGCATGATGTTAAAGCAGTATACCAACATGCATGCACGGGTGTAGACTATTTATAAATGTGGTTCACACGTGGTTGTTATGAATAACGGTCAAGATGTTCTAGATTCGATTGTAGTTATTCCAGCATTTTGAGAACGTCGGTTGCCTAGCAACACGGACTAAGGCTGCCTTTCCATAGAAGCGGAGACGAGCGGTGCGGAGAGGAGCTGTGTAGGAATCGACCAATCACATTGGTTGTAAACCACATCTCGTCTCCGCTTGACTGTTTCCATTGAAGCGGAGCGGAGACGAGATGTGAATTACAACCAATGTGATTGATCGATTCCTACACAGCTCCTCTCCGCACCGCTCGTCTCCGCTTCTATGGAAAGGCAGCCTAACAGTCTACCGACAGGCTTAAGTCTATCAGGCAGCCTGCCGGCCGACATCTGTGAAATCAAGAGGATTGTGAGTTGACGGCTTTCCATACAAACGGCGGCGATAACGTATTCCAACCAACGATTTCCACCAATTTTTGATGTCCGTACGTTTCGTTTTTTTCCAAAATTATTAATAAATTTCATATTATTCCCGTTTTATTGTTTTCATACAAAAGTAATTTCGGCCTTAACCTCTTTATAATTAACAAATTAAAAAAAAAAAAACGAAACGTACGGACATAGTATTTGTTCTGACTGACCACATATCAAAAATTGATCGAAATCGATTAACATTTAGGGGGTGGAAAACGTTATCGCCGTTTGTATGGAAAGTCAACTCAATCCTCTTAAGATAAACTAATATTCTGTGTTCTAATATTATGTACTAATGGGTCTGCCGGCGGACTGTTGATGGACGCCATTTTAGAAACTATTCTTTATTGGCGCGGCTTATACAAGGGAAATGAAGATTCAAATTTAGAATTCATATAAACTTACAAAAGCCACTTGCAATTTCGAGTTCTTGCTACATGGTTATATCAATCACCCTGTATAATCTGTGGTGCTGTACTGTAGTCAAAGATATGCTGAAGCGGTTCTTTTCCCAATAGTTTCTAAGCTGAATGAAACCGTGCCATTCCGCTACGGAAACTGTAGGCAATAGACACGTGGAGATTAGGAGCTTTCAGGATATTGGACGGGAAAGCGAGCTGGCGATGTAGGCTCTTGGTGGAGTTGATTTCACCTTTTGTTTATTTTTATAGTTATACGAATAGCATGAGTAGGTATATGAAAGAAAATGAATTCTTAAAAAAAAATAATTAAAAATAAGCCTGCAATTCCCGCGAGTTCGTCCGCGTAGAAGTAGTTAATCGATGTTCCCTCGGGAACGGTCCAATTTTCGGGATAAAAAGTACTTAGGTATGTATTAACTAATTGTGACGTTCTCAATATAAAGGGTTTTTAGAGCTGTTACCATAGTATTCGTATAGTTACAAGAATAAGAAGAGCGTAACTGCCTTCCTCCATAAGGTCCCTTTATATTGAGAACGTCACAATTACTCTATCTGTACTAATATTATAGAGATGAAAAATTTGTTTCTTTGTTATCGATTAACTCTGAAACTTCGCAACCGATTTTAACAATTATTTCACCATTAGAAAGCTACATATCCAGAAGTAATATAGGCAACTTATTTTAACAAAGCAAAGCGAGGGCGGGTCGATATTGAAATATCTATAAACTCCGTTTCTATATCGCTGAACAGCTGAGGCTGTCTTCGATCTGTGCTGTCGGCTCGCTCAGTATTTCCGTTGCAGCGTGTTCTCGCTCGGCCTACTTAAGTCCGCGGCATCCGACGACATATGTGACGTTCTCAATATAGAGGGACCTTATGGAAAAAGGCAGTTACGCTCTTCTTATTCTTGTAACTATACGAATACTATGGTAACAGCTCTAGAAACGGCGTAATCGCCTGCCTCCATAAGGTCCCTTTATATTGAGAACGTCACATATAGTTTAAAGTTGCCGTGAAAAGAACTAAAGTAAGGCCAACGAGACGAGATAAATAATGTAAACAAGCTTGCAGGAGTTCAAAACATTTTTATTTGAAGAAATTATATACAAATTTTAAACTTCCTATTCTAGGCATCGTCATCTGTGTCAGAAGAAGATGATTCGTTAGAAGAGTCCAAATCAGCCGTATTTGTGACAAAACTGTCTATTGTATTATCTTATCACTCATGTTGTCAATTTTGCTATAAAAATTAAAAAATAATACGGAAACGAAAAAAATCGTGTCACTTCGAACGCAATCCAAACAGGAATGAACTTCACAAAACGGCGGCCCTAATGTTGACAGCTTTCCTGTACCACGAATCACGCAACGACAGCCCTCATCGACCAACTGAAGATAATTATTGCGTACGAGAAATAAGGACAGATATAATAATCGCTCGCTATCGCAATATAACACAGTAACGGTCAGTTTATTTACATTTATTATCTCGTCTGATTGGCCGTACTTTATATAGGAACTGTAATCATTTACAACTGGGACTGAAGAACAATGTTCAATTAGGAATAAAACCCACGACAAAATCGGGACCTCTATGTTCAAAGCTCATAAAACTCTTAAGTAGCTTAACGGATTTTCACCAAACCAAACTATGAACACTCTCAATTAAGTCACCTTTCAAACAAAATAAAACTAAATGAACATCGGTCTATCCGTTTAGGAGCTACGATGTCGAGTCTGCAACAGATACACACATGCACAAATATGTACACGTCAAACTTATAACACCCCTCTTTTTGCGTCGGGGGTTAAGAAACCTATTTAGTTTCTCCATTGAGGATCGTCATAGACATTAACAGTAAAAACAACACGAATTAGACGGGTTTTGTGGGATTAGCCAGTGCATAATAATAAGAACTGTATAATATCAACAATATAATAACGATATAGAAGCGAGATGGGCTAAATAGAATTTTAATAAAAAGCCTGTTATTTTTTGCTACTAGCGGGATTCGATCCAACAGGCAGCACTGGACCAATCGTTATTACGGCTATATGTCCAAGTTGATCGGCCGACATTTCTAATTGCCGACAGGATCTGCTGAGAAATGCGGCTGTGGATTACTTTTCTATTCCTAGTAGCCGCACGTGTCGGCATCTCGCTTGTACGAATCCCGTTTTAAAGCCCGACACAGTCGCCGATACGACCCCAAATGAAAAATTATTCGTTTAGTGTCTAAAATATTTATTCAATTTCATTTAAATCCTATAAGTAATATACCTATTCCGAAACGAGGTGATCCGACAGAGAACCAAAGTTATCGACACAGCCCAAAGGATTAGCAAGCTGAAGTGGCAGTGGGCCGGTCACATATAAATAAATAAAATAAATAAATATCAAGGGACAATCTCACACAAATTGACCTAGTCCCAAACTAAGCTCTAGGCTTGTAATATGGGTACTAGGCAACGATTTAAATACTTATATAGAGAAATACATACTTAAATATATAGAAAACATCCATGACTCAGGAACAAATACTCGCGCTCGTCACACAAATATTTGCCCATACCGGGATTCGAACCCGGGACCGCTAGCTTCATAGGCAGGGTCACTACCAACTAGGCTAACCGCGCTAGGCTAGGCGCGTTATGTCACAGAACTGCCAACCGTTGGGGTAGATGTATTCTGAAGTGAAGATCAAGGCTTGGCAAACGTAGTGTAGGACTACGTCCTCCAGCTAGATGGAGCGATGCTTAGACTAAAGCAAAAGGGGAAGACACGTTATCGCCGTACAAGACACTGACATAACGCGTGCCGCGACACCTACATTCGCAAATTCCACACACAGCTGTAAACATGCACTAAGGAGCAATAGAGATAAATTGATGGACTAACGTCGTGCGCGTAAGTGAGACATCCATATCTCATAGTAATGACGACGTCGCACGTGTTGACAGATCGGTGACGGCCGACCAACGGATTCAAACATAGGCGCTCAGCGCCTATATTTAGGTGCTCCAGCCCGCGCGCCGGTCACGTATCTTCCTCTTTTTGTTTTCATCTAAGGAGCGATGACATTAGGTGTCTGGGAGCAAAAAACTCAAGACCGAACCCAGTGGCGTGGTGACGGAAGTGGGCTGACGATGATGATGAATATACCTATTATTATCTTATCTACATCTGTCCCGCTGCTGGGCAAAAGCCCCCCGCGTCTCCACAATTCGCTATCCAGTGACTCGGGGGGTTAGCCAAGTAACGGTAGCGATAGCGCTTGTAGAAACGAATGCCGCTTGGCTATAGGCTCCTCTCCATACCGCTCGTCTGCGCTTGACTTTTACCACTGAAGTGGAGCGGAGACGAGATGTGGATTACAGCCAATGTGATTGGTCGATTCCTACACAGCTCCTCTCCGCTCCGCTCGTCTCAACTTCTATGGAAAGACAGCCATAGGATAGGCTCCTGTACATTCGACATAATTAATCCTTGTCACACTTGATTTGTGGTGCCGTTGACAGCTAGGATAAGAAAACGAGAACAAATGTTATCTTCGGCCATAATTAACAGTTTGATTTATGTATTGTCTTATCTACTCGTATTTGAAAGAAAGTGGTCGCTGTCGCTTTATGAGGCTTTTAGGGTTCCGTACTCAAGGGCGCGGAACCCTACTAAGACTACGCTGCGGCCGTCCATCTGTCCTACCTTTGAAAGGCGGTACGGTTTGAATGGTAGAAGAGAAAAAGAAGTGAAAAATTAAGGGGATCCCTATTCAAAAGAAATTTGGTCTTATTTTGGTCTCTCTCTTCTCTCTTTCACACACACACTATCTCTCTTTCTCTTTCTCAAAAAGGGAAATGCCTATGCATATCCGCCCTAGTAGTGGTATGTGGGATTTGTTAGATCATTCTCCCGAACTCATTATTTCTTCGTAGTAAGTTTTCCGTTCGCATATTTCCCCGAAAGTTCTTTTTACACTCTTTTATTTTACGGGTTCTTTATTTTCACTCTTGATTTTTTGTCCAAAAGCATTTTTTTTAATGCCCTTTTTCAATGCAGCATATTTACACACTCGGGATTGTATCTTAACGATTGTTTTCAATTATGGTTCATAGTAATATTGGAAAAAATCCATAAGTTTACAAAGCATTTATGTTTAGAATGTATACGTTCAAAATACATAAAATTAGAAAATATAATAGTTAGATATATGAGTTCCCAGTAAGTATGTCCGTTCCGTTCCCGACTATGTCTCAGATCGCAAATTTTCCCAATACGTAGGTAGGTTAGGTTAGGTTCATTTTTATATCAGGCCCGGAGGGCCAAAACAACCCAAAAATAGGAGTAGATTTTTGGAAGCCAAAATATAACAGTACCGAGTCGACGGAGCTCCGCCGTGCGGAGCTCCTATTTCTGGGTTGTTTTGGCCCTCCGGGCCTGACATAAAAACGAACCTATCCTAACCTACGTACGTATTGGGAAAATTTGCGATCTGAGACATAATCGGGAACGGACATACTTACTGGGAACTCATATATCAAGCAGTGGTCATATCGGGAGGTGGTCATCACCAACCGAAAGCATCCGACCCTCTCTCTCGAAAATATAAATTGTGAACATAGGCATTTTGATTTTATGTACTTTGACCATTATGGAAAACGTACTTTAAGAATTTTAATTGTTATTTCTTTCAATTATTATATATTCTGATTGTCTATATTCTGAACATATATATTGTGAACATAGGCATTTTGATTTTAAGAAAAAATAACTATCACGAAATAAAGTAACGTAAAAAGTATACGAAAAGTCTAAATTACGTTTAAGAAAAAATGCGAATCAAAAAACACACCTATTTTAGTAAAAGTATGCTTTGTCACTTTCTGTCAGATTCAAATGTCACAATGAAAGACAAGGCCACAGAATACTTCAAACATACTTTAATTATTATGCGATTATTACGGCCGCACTCTAAGACGTCAATTAACTTTTAAGTTTGATTAAAGTTGCTGCTGTCACTTTCTTTGCTATAGCAATAGAAGACGCGGCCACTTTAATCAAACTTAAAAATTAATTGACATCTCTGAGTGCGGCAGTAAGAGGGTTGGACTGTTAAAATCATTACCCTTCTTTTAACTTCGCTCAGTCGGGTAAGTAATATTCTACCAGATTAACCTTCTAAGGCCCACCATACAACGAAGTTTGCCAATGGAATATGAACCTATTGTGAATAGAATAGAGTCAATTTTCTAATTTGATTGTCAGTCATAAAAACAAAGGAAATTCCACCTTATCTTCTATGCAATGGATCTTTATTCCATTGGCCGTATTATGTACAAATTTTTGTACAAGGGGGCTAAAAAAAAACTCACTGGTATTACGAAGAGCCATATAGGTATACGTTATACTTATTAGCAAGCGTTTTAGCCTCATTACGTCATAGGAAATGCGTTTACGTACAGGAAGTCAAATCGGGATTTAAATAATGCGCGCACGCATACTTAAATAGTGCCGAGCTTATGAATTAATATTAAATTGTGTTGTTATATATATTATATCGAAAATACGGTCAATGAATTAAGTAGCTATAACCGAAGTGGCACTGATGGTCTCGTTCTTTGGACTTCGTCAGACATCGTTCTTTCACAGCATGCAGAAGATTAACGAGCATACAGATTAGGTACATGATGGTACAAAAAAAGTGGGATTTGAGACTCATACAAATTGTTTAATACTTCTTAATAACAATAATAACCATCCAGCCGTTATTTGACACGTGTGCAAGTTATGCTTGTTCGTAATATGTGACGTTCTCAATATAAAGGGACCTTATGGAGGAAGGCAGTTACGTTCTTCTTATTATTGTATCTATACGAATACTATGGTAACAGTTCTACAAACGGCGTAACCGCCTGCCTCCATAAGGTCCCTTTATATTGTGAACGTCACATATGTTTCTGTCAAAAATGTAGGTGTTTTTGGTACAAGCTTTTCTTGCAGACTGCACTTTTATTGCACAGTCATCATCTGCTTATCAAGACGAACCCAACGAGCCCAAACACGGCGGGGCCATCTTGTTTCGTTGCGGAGTTCCTATGGCCACCTTCCGACTGCTTCATCAGACCAGCTCCATGGTACGTAGGTGTACCAAATTTCAGCTCAATCGGGCACCGGGAAATTCAAATTTAACTATTAAGATTCCATTACTTCCATTGCATAAGATTCCATTAATGTTGCAATATTAAATCATTTTACAGAAAATGCAAGTAATGTACTGAGGGAAACCGAAAAGTGTATTATTATTGGGGATTTTAACATTGGTTCTATCGACTGGATTAATAAGGATGGTAGTGTAATTCTAGCCCCCTTGCACGTAAATAATAATACCGAGCGAACTTTCTGGGATTTTGTCGCACTTAATGACTTGAAGCAGGTAAATCACATACAAAACTGTAACACAAGAATTCTCGACATTGTATTAACTAATTTGTCTTGTGTAGATGTAAGTTCACCGACCGACATTGTATCCAAAATAGATGAGTATCACCCAGCACTTTATATAGAAGTTATGAAAAGATACCAAGCAAATACCTTAAAAACACGTCCAAGGGAGACTTATAATTATTTCAAGGCAGATTTCGATGTTATTAATAAAAAACTTGAGGCTATTAACTGGCAAAAAATATTTGAGCCTCTGGAATCTGTCGACTCAATTGTTGATGCTTTTTATTCAGTGATTCACTGTATAATTCGTGAATGTGTCCCTGTAACTAAAATAAAAAATCTGCATTGTCCCCACTGGTTTTCTAGGCAACTAATAAAAATGTTAAAGGAAAAGAATAAGATACGGCACAAATTTAAAAAATATGGTAATCTTATGGACGAACTGTCTTTTAAACTACTTAAAAAAAGGTGCGATAAATGGCTTTAAAGTGTTTTAATATTTATATATCATCCATAGAATCTAAAATAGCTTCTAACCCAAAGTACTTTTGGAGCTACCTAAAAATGAAAAGGGGGGGTGCTAGTAGCTATCCGGATGGAATGTCGAATGGTGTTACTGCTTCTGATAATAGTGAGGTAATCTGTAATATGTTTGCTGCTCATTTCTCAAGCGTTTTTAACAGCGATCAGCAAGATGTTACAGAAAATAACGGGCTTTGTCCAGAGGGCGCTAATAATAACAACCTCAGCCACCTTGTCATCTCTGAAAGTCAAGTAAAAAAGGCCTTAAAACGACTTGATGTTAGTAAGAGTGGTGGAGCGGATAGTGTTCCTGCCGTTTTTTTGGTAAAGACGGCAGACACGCTGTCGGCTCCTATTGCATACATTTTTAATAAGTCTTTGCAATGTGGTGTATTCCCATCTGTGTGGAAGGACACTAAAATCGTACCGGTATTTAAGAGCGGTGATCGGTCGCTAGTCAGTAACTACAGGCCTATTGCAGTCTTGTCAACTCTGGCCAAAGCTTTCGAATCCTTAATTTGTCCAGTTATCTCGTGGCATGTTTCACAAATACTGTTGGGTAGCCAACATGGTTTTATAAAAAATAGGTCAACTGCAACTAATCTGGTTACGTACATAGAGGATCTGGCTGAGGCTGTTGACAAGCGCACACAAATTGATGCGGTTTACACCGACTTTAGCAAGGCGTTCGATAAGGTGAATCATAAGATACTTATAAATAAACTTCAGAAGCAGGGTATATCTCGACCTTTGCTGGGATGGTTTGAATCGTATCTTTGTGAACGAAATCTCAAAGTTGTGGTCAACGGTTTCAGCTCAGAGCCTTACAAAGCAACGTCTGGAATTCCTCAGGGATCTCATCTTGGCCCCTACCTCTTTATTATTTTTATTAACGACATTAACCAATGTTTTCAACATTCAAAAATATATCTTTTTGCGGATGACCTCAAAGCTACAGCAGAGATCAAAGATGCATCTGATTCCATAGCATTCCAGAGTGACTTAAACAGACTGTCTGACTGGTGCTCCAATAATCATATGTCTTTGAATGTAGAAAAATGCAAACACATTAAATTTACCAAGAATAAAAATATAATTTCGACTAAGTACACTTTAAACGATGAGGTGCTTGAGGAAGTTTTAGGTATACGTGATCTTGGCGTTAAGTTTGACCGTAAGCTTAAATTTTCTGATCATGTTGACGAAATAATTCTGAGGGCATCAAGATTGCTGGGTTTTGTTATCAGGGAGAGCAAGCAATTTAAGAAACCTGCGACTAAATTTATTATGTACAATGCGCTGGTAAGAAGTATCTTGGAGTATTGTAGCGTAGTTTGGTCACCATGTTACGACTTTCACATTAACAGGATAGAAAGAATACAGAAGAAATTTCTCTCACATTTAACATATAGTACTAAAAACTCCAAAAGGCTTAAATCGTATCACGCGCGCTTAAAGCACTTCAAAGTAGGCGCATTGTCTGATCGTAGGCGCATGTTTGATCTTATGTTTCTTAAGAAGATAGTGACAGGTAGTTTTAATTGTCCGGATTTGCTACAAAAATTAAATTTTTATGTTCCACCTAAGATACCAAGGTCAAGTAATATTAGACTGTTCAGTTTGCCGGATTGTCGCACTAATCTTAGAAGACATTGTCCTCTCACACGTATGATTAATATTTATAAGGAACACCAAAACGAGGTCGATCTCAGTACAACTTCTTTCCCAAAAATTAGAATAGAACTTCTTAAGGTTAAGTAGTCCTAAGTAGTCCTAAGCAATACTTAGGCTGGGTTTTATAAAGATCCGTTAGATCAAATTTCGATCAGGAATGTCATAAAATTGTATGAAGTTACTAGAATTTACAAAATTTTGATCTGAAATATTTATTAGCGGGCTTTTGTAAAACCGGGCCTAATCAATATACTTAGATTAGCCTAATTAGGTAAGTGCATTTTATCTTTCTTTCTGTGCATGCGGTGATCTTCTGTAAGTAATAAGGCGCTTAGCTAGTAAGTTTGCATGTACCTACATTACCTAAGTAACAGTGTACTTATTGTTGAAGGTCCTGATAAATAAATAAATAAATAAATAAATAAATCACAGACACCGGGACAGGTGAAACTAAATAAAAGCTCGTAAAAACATGTCTTGCAATACTCAAAAATACTCAAAATTGCTTTCTAAAGAACCTAAGTCATTTAGCCATAAGCACTATTTACAGGAAAATACGGCCAATATAAAATAAAACTAAAAAAAAACAAATGTAAAGCCGGTATTCGCAACGGTTTATCAGTTCAAAACAATTGGAAACAGAATTGAATACAAACTTTGTTAGCTTAGCAACAAGAGAATCCACGCTAGAAACATCCTTTGTAAAAATAAAATTAAACAACATCAAACCTAAGCTCAAACCAATAAAGCACAAAACCATCTGCAGCTTTAGCTTGACATCATCCCTTTTGTTCCGAGCTTCAGTTTGTTCCCACTTTTTGCTACCGTTCGTTAGCGGTGGATTGCCAAGGACGCCAGGAACGTACGGCTACGTGGCTCCTTGTGGAGCCGTTGGTTTGTATAACATTTGCTTGTTGAATCACGTACTGCCTTAAGTCAGCTAAGCATAGGCCAAGTTATTTTTAAACTTTCGCATTTCGTAACCATACTAACTAGATAGCGCTGCGCTAATCAAACAAAATGTCGTGGAACTTTGTTCCTCTGCGTGGATGCCAAGGACAGACTGACAGACAGGCAAAAACGTCTCATATAATACACATGAGTAGGAATTAAATAATATTAATAAGAATCGTTAATGTTAATTTCCCTCAAAAAACAGGCATCTGGGTAGGTATCACGCAATTAAACGATACGATCTCGCGTCGTGGCACGATGATACGTCGTATCATGGAAATCTACGATGTAGGGCGTGCACACATAATCACGTTATGACGTCGTGACGTGCCACGTTACGATAAGTGCAACGTTGCGTCGTTGTGACGTTGATGTCACTTCGCGCATCGTAAAAATCAACGTCTCGACATCGTGACGCGCATCGTGACACGTCACAACGTCGTAACGTGTATATGTGTGTTCGCCCATACATTGTAAAAGTTCACGACACGACGTCGTATCGTGCTACGACCTTCCCGCGTAGCAAATTGGTATGAAGAGAACAACATGTCGGTCGGTCCTACAGCATTACCCTAACCGGACACTGCCGACTTTCTAACGGGCGATTTTTACAAAGTTTGCGGAGACAAAACACAATCGGCCGACTAAATGTGACGTTCTCAATATAAAGGGACCTTATGGAGGAAGGCAGTTAAGCTCTTCTTATTCTTGTAACTATACGAATACTATGGTAACAGTTCTAAAAACGGCGTAACCGCCTGCCTCCATAAGGTCCCTTTATATTGAGAACGTCACAAATAGTCTGCAGCCTGCGGGGAGGTATGCTTCGAGATATTTGATACGTTCCAGACTGAAGGACGTCTCGTATTCGGCCGACGAGCCCTATACTGCGCTCCTAAGCTAAAAAGGCGGTATCTCAAATTCAATAGCCAAAACAGATTCAATCCTCCCCTGTTAGTAACGAGGTTGCAATTGCTACAGGAGTTTTGTCTGAGATAGCGCCGTTTTGCTTAGCAGGGCGGTATAAGGGCCCTAGTTGCGACCCTTTAGTATTTCTATCGCTACAGTAATTCGATATTGTTTAGCCACACTACTAAAATCTAACCACTTAGGTTTCGCTGTTCTCTTAGCTTTGGCTCTCAGTCATTGAGTCTTCAAGTTTGAGGAATCCATAGGTCGCTGGTTCAAATACGGCTCGAAGGACCAATTTGATGTACGGGCTGCTAGCGTCTCGTACAGCTATATTAAATATTATGTTGATAGATACTGAGTTGTTTGTAATGATAAATGACAAAGTCTCAAAGGAATCACTTTTATTGATAAATTCTTAATGATAGGGAATATGAGTGTACACGATTGAATGCTAAACGTGAACTGAAGCGCAGTAAGTAATTTACGCAATCGAACTAATGTGAACCTTACAATGTCCTTACTATAATATGAGTACAATATTATTAACGCGAAAGCGTTTGTTTGTATATTCAAGATCATAAATATGTGTACATTTTAGTACCTTGTCTATTTAATGTCATGTTTAAACTGCCATATTTGAATGTCACAGCGATTAAAGTGACAAGGTAACGTGTAGGTACACATATTTATGACCTTGAGTGTACGTTCCATTTCCACGTTCAAACGGTTAAGGGGTGAATTTCAGGGCGTTTCAACCGCCGTCATTAGTGTCACCAAATATATTGACAAAATCAATGAAACTACAGCAACTTCTGATGCTGATAGAAACGACATCCCCGGCTCTGCTTCTGTTTACATCAGGAGTTGCTGGTAGGTGGCATTGATCTCGTCAATATATTTGGTGACACTAATGACGGCGGTTGAAACGCCCTGAAATTCACCCTAAGCAGATTTCCATACAAATTGCCTGCAACATCATACTTGCAGCATACTTTTTATCCCGATATCCTGCAAGATTTTTAATTTAATATTATTATTTATTTATTTATTAGTACAATCAAACGATAACAAACATCCTGCAAAACTTATGACTCGATATATGAGACCTACCTACCTATATACCTCGATATACCTATAGACTAGCATTCGATTATTTTTTCCGTAACAGCGAGACAAGTCAGACAAAAGGGTCAAACTCCTGAATCCGCATTTTCACCCAGAATTTGCGCTATTCTGATAAAATAAAGACTGATGCACACGAGCAGCGTATTTGGAATCTACAGATTTTTTTACTTATTTATAAATTAATCGATTTTTTTTTTCATACTTTCTCCCGGTGGCACTACATTTTGCAGTATTTAGCAAATACTTATCTTACATCTCTCTCATTGGACATACCGATAGAGATGCAACGAAAATGTTAGACAATAGAGCGCCAAGTAAAGTGCCACCAAAACAATTGCGCGGCCCGTTTTTGCAATTTACGCAATTTAAATATTTTTGGTAGTAAGTAGTTCCACAGTATAAATATGGCTAAACCAGTAAAGAAACTACGAACAAACGTTTGAAACGTCGCACTCACACAGACGCACGTCTCAACGAGACCCCTAAGCGGACATGGCAGTGCTTTCACTGCTGTCAGTAGCGGATGTCGCTTGGAGACTAATGGTTTCGTGGAGAAGAATAAAATACAAAGCGAAACCATTCGTCTACACGCGTCACCCGCCACTGACAGCACTGCCATGTCCGTTGTGTTGTGACGTGCGTCTGTGTGAGTGCGACGGTTCGAACATTTGTCCATAGTTTCTTTACTGCCTTAGCTATATTTATACTGTGGTGGTTCTCTGTCCGTGTGCAGGGGGGCTTAAAGGTAGGCCTGTAGGGGAGCCCCAGACAGACGGCTACGAAGCAATGCCCTGTTATAAATAAGTAAGAGCCACCCCGTCTGCGCCCGACCGAGTTATAACTAAAGGTTTAACCTTATTATAACAAACTACTTGCAACTTTTGTTTAGCTTTCGGGAATATTTGTGACGTTCTCAATATAAAGGGACCTTATGGAGGCAGGCGGTTACGCCGTTTTTAGAAATGTTACCATAGTATTCGTATAGTTACAAGAATAAGAAGAGCGTAAATGCCTTACTCCATAAGGTCCCTTTATATTGAGAACGTCACATTTCACTAACCTTTAATAACCCGATTAGTCCTTATCCTTTACATAGTCCTTAGTAGTATTCAAATAAAGTCGCTTTTCGCGTCTGTCTGTTTATCCCCTAACTCCTAAAACGACGCAACGGATTTTCATGCGATTTCCACCATCAGTTAGATATTTTTTTCACGGAAGGTTTATGTATATGATAGTACCCGGAGCGAAGCGAGGGCGGGTCGCTAGTTACAGATAAGTAAGAAATTTAAAAAAGATAACTGACTGTTGAGTTTCTTGCGGCGCTTCTTCTCAACAGTGGTCTCCTCTTGGGAAGCGCTGGTAGACTGTAAGTAAGACCGCGTTCCCACTATGTCGTAACGACAGATAGTCGTGCATCGCGGCTTGTATATTTAAATGGAGGTGTTCACAAATAGAATGATACGATTAATTGTCCACGAGTTTTTTTTTGCTGTGACGACAACAACAGCTAGAAAATCGGCTAGTGGGAACAGCTAGAGACGATAGTCGTTTAACCGTTACGACATAGTGAGAACGCGGCCTTAAACTGCCTACAGGGCCTACTTACAGAATAAACATTTTCATTTACATATAATAACAATAAATATTAGGGGACAATCTCACAAATTGCCCTAGTCCCAAACTACCTAGGCTTGTGCTATGGGTACTAGACAACGATAAACTATACTTGTCTTATCTAAAGAAATACATACGAGTTCTTAAATATATAGAAAACCATCCAAGTATCAGTAACAGATACTAGCGCTCATCGCACCTTCCGGAAATCGAACCTAAGACCACCAGGTAATCCAGTATATCGAATTTCTGGAAAGAGAATGAGCGACAATAATATTTGCCAAATGAGACAATTCGGTGTTATCAATGAGGTGACGTGACCCTCGCTGTTATTCGCCTCTAAACATGAATGCTAATTTGGAGCGCTACCGGCACGGCAGCGTGGCCGAGCGGTCTAAGGCGCTGGTTTTAGGCACCAGTCCGAAAGGGCGTGGGTTCGAATCCCACCGCTGTCAATATCTTTTTGATACTTTTTTAGGGTTCCGTACCCAACTGTACTGTATTGTTATAATTCGGTCAATTGGTTCCCGTGGCGGACGAACAATCTAAATACAAGTTTGTACGGAACCGTCAAACAAGCATTTATCCGTTTTTCTACCTTCAATCCAACGTCAAAGCCAGGGCGGGTCGCTACTGATAGATAAAACAAAAATGATGTTGATACAGAAATTCAGTTATATACAGGGTTAAGATGTCAGTTGGAAGCCAGGTTTCTATGTGTTTTTATGAAAGCGACGTGTCGCTATAATATTACAGCTACGGAGGGAATTTCATAGAAATGCTGCTGCGTGCAGTCGGCTACCAACTGGCACCTGGAGGGTCGATTTTTTTTCGCGATTTCGGTGTTGGCCCCATAGTGAAAGTTGGTCAGTATGACTTACTGATTTAACCCCTAAAATTTTCACAATGACTAATCAATAACCTTGCATATACCTCTTGTATACCTACCTATAAGGAAGGTGAGAAGTACGAAGATAAGACATTATCAACTGGGAGAAACGGATGGATAAAACAAAAGGAAAAATGAAAATGATTCACTGTTTTTCTAGTAAAATAGGATGATGACTAATTTTTTTTTCTTTGTCGATCAGGTAGGTTATCAAAAAGTATTGGAAATGTATTTTTAATTTTTTTACATAATCAAAAAATTACGGAGACATACATATCTATTGAGTTGAAATGTCGCATGACGTCACTTCTCAATACAATGGACTAAATAGAATTTCGTTTTCTTCACCCAGTCATAATCCCTAATCCATCACACTAATATAAATGTGACGTTCTCAATATAAAGAGGCCTTATGGAGGCAGGCGGTTACGCCGTTTTTAGAACTGTTACCATAGTATTCGTATAGTTACAAGAATAAGAAGAGCGTAACTGCCTTACTCAATAAGGTCCCTTTATATTGAGAACATCACAAATGCGAAAGTTTGTGAGCATCAGTGTATGTTAATATGGTGCTGCTGGCTAAACAGATTTGGATCAGGATTGGAGATACCTAATACCCTGAATGATATGATAAAAGACATAAAAGGTAGGCGTGAGGTCTAAACAACAGTCACATTGCACTGAACTTGTTGAATTTTTATGCCAGTGAATTTTTTTTTTAATATTTGCACTTTTGCAACTCTGCATTTGAGCTCAATCCTTAGTTAAGCTACTTTTCTTTGCCTGTAATCCATATTTATATTGCATAAAAGTGCAAATACGATAAATTTTCAATAAGTTACACTGGCATAAAAATTCATAAAATTCAGTGCAATTTGACTGACTGAGGATACTTTTTCATATGTAAATTTTACTAACTTATAAGGGACCAGCTATAAATGCTAAAGTTAAAAATAAAATCCTTACAAATTTTTTAAATGCGAAAGTGAGTTTGTTTATTACGCTTCCATGGTTAACCTGCTAAACCGATTCTGATTAAATTTAGCTAGTTTGAGTCCCGTGCAAGGACATAGGATACTTTTTATCCTGGAAGAGTGGACAGTTCCCGAGGGAGGAGCGATAAACAACTTCTATGCAGACAAAGTCACCGGCAAAAGCTAGTTTATCTATATTTCTAGTGTGATTGAAGAAGAAGAAGAAGAAGAAAGACATATATTCGTGACAAATATCAGCAAAGGACAGAAAAATACACACGGAAAGAATGTAGTTATGAAATGGTCCCAACTCAGCATAATGCTGGCATTAAAGTCAGTGCTGGTTTTCTGTTGAAACCACTTTAGACACACAGACACACATACACACACATGCTTACACACTTGTTAGAATAGTTACTCAATGACACTTCCATTATCTTTCATAATAGATGTCCTGACAATGACATACAGGAAATATAATAATTATCTCCGTTAACTTAATTAACTGAGTAAACAAACCACAATAATTATCTTAACACTTTCGAGGCCCATTGGTCATAATTAGTATGTTTTTATGACTTATCAGTGTGTCACACGCATTGAATATATTAATAAGCTCATTACATATTCTTCCCACAGTTGGGAAACAATAAAAAATATATCATAACTTGGCTTTTGTATCTAAAGTTATTGCGACAGAGCTTAAAAGACAAGTTATTTTTATCATGTGAAAAAGACAGGTTCACACACATTCAGATTTCTCTTTCAATGATTATGTAAATGTTTTCAGTTTTTTATATTCATCATAACTTTGATCTATATTTCTGGATCATAAAATAAGAAAGTGATTGTTGGTCCATATTTTATTTCAAACTAAGTAACATTATGGAGAATACTGGCCGTTTATGGACCAGACTAACTGATAATAGGGCAGGCAAGTTGATAGATGCTTGGAGAGGCATATACCCAAAAGTGGTTGTTCAAATAAAATAAGTAGAACAAGTATAACAAAAGACCAGACTACCCCTGCAGCATCAGCACTGAGGAGGTTCTAATATAGACTATGACACTCCTTGGGTGAATACCAATCCAACAATACTGTACACTTTCAATTGAATTAGTGTTTAGTGTACAGGCAGACACAAAGAATCATGGATACATTACTCTCCTTTTTGGATAGTAAAATAACCACATGTGTATTTTTATTTCTGGGATGAGTAAGTACTCTGTGTCCTTTCCTCACTATCTCCACAACAAATTACATCAAAATTGGTTTCCTTGTTTAGCTATGAAGGCATATCAAACAGTTAAAGAAAACATAACAGATGATAGACAAACTTACTATCTTATTAATAAATAGTAGACAGTATGAATGACCTGGCAACATGAAAAGAACCATTTTGATAACAGTAGGACCCTGACCAAAATAAAGTAGTTATCATGTGGATTCCGCTAATAAAAGATAATGAGATGGCACGACACCGCGACATGTAACACCATACAAACAAACATAAAATAAAACAAAAACAATAGTATGACTCATTAAGAATGACTTATCATCAGCATCATACTGTAAGCAGATACGTGAAAGTGGATCAGTAAAATACCTTGCGATAAAAAAACTTTAAAAATAAAAAACGACTTACTTTTTTCAGATCAGGCAGCTGAAGACAGGCGATGAGATAGTGTTTTAGTCTCTTAAAATAACTATGACACAACATAAATAAGGTAGCAATCACACAATAAGTTGTCACATCACTTCACACCCACAAAAACCCCCTTTCACGTCCATTTTGTGCCTTAATTTCAATTAATTATTTACATTTAGGATCACATGTTAGAACGCTAATGAGTTGTAACAAATTAAATCTGCGTTGGTGTTTTATGACTGGCACGCAAATATGTTCATTATTTGTTCATTTCACTGAGGCACACTACATTCACTCGCGGCGACTAAAGTTTGTAGACAGAGGATTAGTTAAACAGAATACGAAGATAAAATAAACGAAATGAGCGGAGCAATAGACATCAGTATAATATACAACAACTTAGCGATGAAGGTTGTGTGTTGACAGCAATTTCTTGAATTCTACAATTCTTGCATTTCATGCACTACTGTGCAAAAAATTCTTCTAAATGAACCAAAGAAATAAATTGAACTTAAGTATTGGGCGCAAACATGGAAATCGGAACATATTTATTGGGTGCTTTTTAAAAAATGAATATTGATCCACAAAAAAGAATGCTAAAATATAAATAAACTACTACATGGTATAATTTTTTATCAGGCAGCCCTAGATTTATTACCACGCTGGTGTAGCCAGTAAAAAAATTACATCGTATTCTTATTTAGTACTTGCATTTTATTTGATATTTATCCTTGATTTACATCAATAAAGTGCCACAAAATAGAAAAGTATTTTAATATTGTTTTAATACCATTAAAATTATGCTTAGAGTGAAGTAGTAACATGGCAAAAGCAACAGCTACTCTAATTAACGTACGCCAGTCATACATGTAGTATTGCTACTCGACACTAGATGGCGCTCAAAGTCACTAAGTGGGTCATCATCATCATCATCGTCAGCCGCAAGACGTCCACAGCTGGACAAAGGCCTTCCCCAAGGTTTTCCACAACGATCGGTGCTCTGCTGCTGTCATCCAGCGGTTTCCCGCGATCTTTATCAGATCGTCGGTCCACCTTGTGGAAGGCCTGTCGACACTTCCGTCTCCCGGTTCGCGGTCGCCACTCTAGAACCTTTCCGCTCCAACGGCCATCGGTTCTACGAGCAATGTGCCCTGCCCACTGCCACTTAATGTTTGCTATTTGGTGAGCTATATCAGTTACTTTAGTTCTCCTGCGGATCTCTTCATTCCTGATTCGATCTTGCAAGGAGACACCCAGCATAGCTCTTTCCATCGCCCTTTGAGTGACCTTGAGCCTTCTTATCAGGCCCATTGTAAGGGAATGCTGCCCAGCCGAACTAAGTGGGTATTTAAAATTAATATTATTTAAATCCATTTTTAAACCAGCCAATAAGTACATAAATGTATGCATGGTTCATCCAACAAAAATTATCCTAATTCTTTATAACCTATTTCTATTACATGAAATTCTACCTACACTATATAATTCTTGTTTTAACCTCGTTAGTCCCTGTGTACTTGCACAAGTACAAATCAATGATAGTTCAGCCCTGAAATTTTAACTACATAGCATGAATAACTGCCGAAAGTACTTCACCTTT
This sequence comes from Tortrix viridana, assembly GCA_963241965.1. Lineage (NCBI taxonomy): Eukaryota > Metazoa > Arthropoda > Insecta > Lepidoptera > Tortricidae > Tortrix > Tortrix viridana. Next base: position 2,159,063 of record OY725201.1, read on the forward strand.
AGGTTCACTTTTATTAGTAGGTATGTACTTGGTATAGTACATTTGGTAGTTACGACTACTGCTTTTAGTAAAACGCAGGACTTACAAGGTTAAACTGTGCGCCACTCTCAACTGCAGAAATGAAATAATATTTAGTTTAGAGGATAAGCCAACTTACATTTACCTATGCAATTCCATACTTTCTACAGTTATTCACTTAAGCAGATAAATACTTGCAAATAATTTAAAAATAATGTTGACTTTGTAATAGTTTCTTATGGTATGAATTTTTTTGTTTGTTTAGCAATGCATTAAAAATAGAACTTCCTGCAATATACTACGCAATGAAACATGAACTGTGTACATTAAAACAAATACATTTAATACGAAGGCGTTTTATTAAGACTTAAATTATTATTTACACTTATTTCCAAACACAAACATACTTTTGGAGGTTAGGTTTTTTTATCTTGTGGAAACGGTTGCCTCTTTCCGTGCAGCGTCTTGCAAGAGCTGGGTATCCACTTCATCAGCCGGCAACTGCACGTAGCGGACCACAGAGCCGCGGATAAAGCAATTCTTCACCGACAACATATGCGGATATTTGTCGGGATCAATGACGCTTATATCCGAAAGCTTAATATTCAAGTACTGATCTACAGAGTGCAACGTTCCGCATATGCTCAGGTCATTTTTCAACTCCACGACGACATCTTTCCCTACAAGGGACTTGAAGAATGAGTAAAATAGCATTTTATTTTGTTCGTTTAACGATAAAGCTAAGAACCTGAAAGGCGGCACAAGAAAGTCAAGAAACAAATAACTGACAGTGACAGTTGAGTTGCGTTCACTTTTTTTAAAGCGCGTTTTCACGAAGGACAATGGTTTTCACCATACTGCCCAAAGTGATTTTTGGAGTATTTTGGACGCGCTGTAAAATAAATTATAAGCCGCGCCGATAAAGAATCGATTTTAAAATGGATGACACCATAGTAGCAGCTACTATATTCACACAACGCCGCTATAATATGCAAAAAATACCATTCTGGTCCAGAACGTACCGTATGTTCTGGACCAGAATGGTATTTTTTGCATATTATACCAGAGTGATGCCAGATCTACTGATAAAGCAGTAGATCTACCTGATTTTCGAGCAATTTACTGATCTACTGATTTACTTCTAACAATTAAAGAATACCTGTTTCTTTTATTATGGATAAACAAACGACTTTAGCTACTAAATACACAAAAACTGTTTTGCTGTCGATACCTTATGTCATTCATAGTACAATCAATCAATTATTTTAGTTTTCTTATAAAGTAAAGAGGGTAATATACATATGTATGCTAAATGCATATTTTACTCTGTAACCACAACGATATCAAAGTTTTCGTTTACTAGAATATTCTAGTATTAACAAAATATAACCGTTGTCATTCAAAAAAAAAATCTGTTAACCATAGCTGAAATCTGTTTTCCTACACCAGAATCATAACTACATTACAATCTGGTAATATTGTAAAATATTTTTTTCTCCGTGTGTAATCAAACAACTTAAGAGTAATATCATGTACCTCAACTGCAATCATATAAATAACTAACGACGTAAGCGTGTGCTAGACGGTTTCAAACCATGGTTTCAAATCGTCTAGCACACGCTGTAGGTATTACTGTACCCATAATTATATCTATAAGTAAAGTGGATACCCTTTAAATATATTTTGTACTACGAATAGTGTTATTGGTCTTCACGAGACAGGCATGGCCTATAAGTGTGGGACCACTAGTTAAGAAGTTTGATGTACCCTGTTTCTTTTAATAAACAAGTTTATATTTATAATCTATTCTTTAGGGATTGTTTTCCTTTCTTCCATACTAGTAGGGATATTATTCCATCTATCCCTGCGGTAAGGACAGATGGAAAAAAATCCATGTCTCTGCCAAGGGGCAAGCTAGTAGGGATGTGTATGATTCCATTATATCCCTACCTGTAGGGAAAAAAGGAAAAAAATCCGCATTTCTCTACCAGGGGAGCATGGTGTTAGAAATAATAGGGCCATCCATAAATTACGTCTCACGTTAAGTGCAGGTATCTGTATGTCTGTGGCGTTGTAGCTCCCGAACAAACAGATATCGATGTAATTATTTTTTGCTTGATCGAGTTTTCTTAGCAAAGTTTAATGAAAACCCGTTGGCCCATTTGTGACGTTCTCAATATATCAACCTTATGGAGGCAGGCGGTTACGCCGTTTATATAACTGTTACCATAGTATTCCTATAGTTACAAGATTAAGAAGAGCTTAACTGCCTTCTTCCATAAGGTCCCTTTATATTGAGAACGTCACATTTAAATATGTGGGTAACGTATCGGAACTTATTGATCACTTTACTTTTAATATGAATAGACTCAGCTGATCTTCAAACAAAATTGCACCATTTCCGCTTATCTTCTCTCACAAACCATGCTCTATTATAAATGTTAAACTTTTTATGTTTGTCCCTCAAACATGCATAAACAGCTGAATGGATTTGGATAGTTTGACACAGATATAGATAGTCCATACTGGATTAACTCATAGAAAATGTGATAGTTGGATAAGTGCAACGAGTTCTATGAGGTCGCCATTTGAGGAAAAAATTATAACAAAGAAGGTCCGATGTGAAATAATACCCACATATTATACATATAATATTTAATGTCTAACACACAAGTCTATCGGTATAACTTAAATTTCAAATTATAAACAATACGCACTCGCGCGGCGGAAAGCTACAGGGGCATTACCAACTCTGAACTTCGAAATTCGAACTTCGTCTATTCCTATCACTTTTGCTCTCGACGCGTAGCTAATTCGCAAGAAAGTGACGCGGCGATCCGAAGTTCGAATTTCGAAGTTCAGAGTAATGCCCCTGGAGCGAACGCGGGGAGCGGCGAAAGAGCACTTCTCGAGACATCATCTAGCACTTTCAAGCGGTTATTCTACGCACAGACTAACGCGTTGGAATCTATAATCGAATGGCTTAATCATAACAATCTACACATTAACTTAGGCAAAACTAAACTTATGATTTTTTACCAGAGGGTTAACAACGTTACTGATTTAACTGTGACATTTAAGGAACAAAAAATTGAGGAAACGGAAAATACATTTTTTTTTAATTAAGTTTAGATAATAAGTTGAATTGGAAGGACCATACCTACTGATATTATATGTAAAAAATTGAACAAATTTTCATATGCATTGTATAAATTGAATAAAATAGTTAATCGACCTACAGTACTAAGCGCGTACCATGCCTACGTAACTTCTACACTTAGGTATGGCATCATATTCTGGGGCAACTCCACTGACCGAGAATTGGTATTTGAGAGTATGGCTCAAAGAAGTGTTTGAGATCCGTTTGTGGACTGCAACCAACGGAATCGTGCAAGCCTTATTTTATTGAGCTAAAAATATTAACCGTGCCAAGCCTATATATTTTCGAAATGGCAATGTATATTAAGTACAACATTAATCAGTTTTCTGTTTTTAAAAGTATACGCCAGCGACATAAAATTAATTTTGTTCCGTTTAAAACGGCTTTATACTCCAGGAAAGTTACGGTCGCTAGTATGGTGAAACGGAAATAATTTACGTATAATAGCTGATTTTTCTTGTGTATCGGATATATTATAATTGTAGTAATTAGGTAAAAACATAATCCAACAAATTGTGAGTCAATAAAGTACTTAAAAAAAAATATGAATTTAAAAAAATCCTGAATTTTTTTTGTAAAAAATAATTATAAACATTTTTTTTTTTCATATTGCTTACTTAATATTTTATCTATAATATTCAAGATGAATCGCACAAAAAATAATTAAGGATGTCTCATTTATATTCGATTAGCTAGAATATTGTTTTCATTTTGTATATTTCCGTATTTAAAAGTCGTAATTGGCTATAGTTTTCTTCATTCCTTGTTGATTACAATAAATATAAACGTTGCAAACAAATCATACACAAAATAATACCGGAAGGTGGATTTTATGGTGGTAAATAAAATTCCTTATAAAAAAATACAAATTGATCAGTGTATTTTAACACTTATAAATAGTTTTATGTCATTTTTATCAAAGCACTACTTATTACTAACTTTTTCTATCATTTAAGGGTATATATAACCGGAGCCATGTATTTTGCTGATTTAGTGGCTTTCCGTGTAAATATTTTGTTAGATTTCACCTTCTACTCATTATAGACAAAAATATTATTATGCTTAGACACCAAAATTACAATTACGATTTTTAATTTCAAAGAAAAAGGAATTTTTTGACAGTATATTTATATACCTACTTTCGGGTGGAAAGTTTGTTGGATTCATGAATATAGTGTCTTAGAATATCTTATAAAAATGGAGTAAAAAAAAATCAGGCTATTATAAATTAATGTTTTAAAAACCGTAACTTTCCTGGAGTATTTACTCTCAAAAAGTGCATTCGGCATAAGGGAATGTGACATGCAACAATTTAAAAGCGGTTTATTAACTTTTTTAACGGAAAAGGCATTTTATTCCATAAACGAGTAGGTACCTGCTTTAATTATAACTTGGACAATATTTAGTATTAATATTATGATGTAAGTAACGCATGTTCCATGCTTATTTCATACAACATTTGTATGCCTAATGGCTAAACATAGTGATAAATAATTATTATTATTTATCACTATGTTTAGCCATTTTCACAAATAAATAAAAAAAATGATTGATGGATTGAAGTGACCGCACACCATCACGGTCAACCTCCGGTCTCAAAGGAGGGGAGCGGTGTAGCGACTAGCGACATCTAGCTACAACACGAAACAAGTAGAAGACAACTATACCTATACCTGAATTTTTAAACCCACGGAAAAAATGTATGTAAAGTATGTCACGTCACTGCAAACACCATATCATTATTTTTCCGCACTATAAATAACTAATAAATACAATAATTGTATTTTTTCATTTCACGGAATAAATAAATTAGTCATTCAACAGTCGAGTAAACTATAATTTTATTGAGCTAAAAAAATGTCTAAATAATCTAAAGAGACCAAAAAAAGAATTCATCTACATATAACATATTTATGTTATTAAATTTGAAAATAATATTAGTCTAATTTTAAAGTTAATATTGAATTAAATAAATATTAGTCTATTTAAGTTAACATTAAATGAAATAAATGTAAATCTGTAAGATTCTTAACCTAACAATAAATAAAGCTAACAGCATATAGCTTTTTTATTGAACTGCGGTGTAGCGCAGTGAAGACTAACATCCTGTCCCTATCTATATTCAAACCGCGGATAGACAACCTCAAGTTAAGATTTGACATTTGGCACAAACACCTGTTAAATTTTGATTTGAAGTAACTTAATGACTTGAATACAGGTAGCGGACATAGAAAGGTTAAAGTTTACGGCAAAAACCAACCATACTATCGTGTGATTTGTTCCGGATTCGTCGTATTCCCGTTTCGTCTGAATTACTTATACTCGTATATCATAAAATCAATCATGTAAAGTGGACTATTATTTACCCACCTACCTTATTATCGAGTCACAGTAGAATCTAGTTGCAAAATATCAATATTAGAATGTATTTTATTTTTAATACATAAGTGGAGCCACAGCAATTGCATAGTTTCTTTTGACATTGAAAATCCGACGAAACAGGAATTCGACGAATGCGTGTTTCTTATCCATGAAGACGCGCCCCACTACTTAAATTAACCCTCTACGCAAAACAGAGGGGTGTAATAAGTTTAAAGTGTGTATCTGTCTATCTGTCTGTGGCATCATAGCTCCCAAACGGATGGACCTATTTTGATTTAGTTCTTTTTTTTAGAAAGGTGACTTGATCGAGTGACCTTAGCTAGATTTGATGAAAATACGTTAAACTATTTAGGAGTTATGATGAGCTCTGAATGTACCCCTACTTTCATTTTGTTGGGGGTTTTTATTTATTTACTTAATATTTATTTTACGCACAGTATCGTTACACAATATTGCAATGTTTCTTTGTAGATTGAAAACATCATACAAAACATGATCAGGAGATCCATTATGCTTTAACAATTATCGAGTTACCATGTGTGTGCACGTGTGTGTAAAAATTCCTGTAACACGAAACTGGCTCTGAACACACAATGTATTTTTAATATAGTTTAGGTTACAGTCAAGCTAACAGTCGGCTAACATTAAAATTAAATAAATAAGTTCGTAAGAATAAATATTACAATAAGTTCAAAACTGATAAATCCTTGTCATATTCTAGAAAATACTAAAGTTAAAGCAACACCCAAGGTGGCACGTTCAGTCGCAAGCTCTTCCCTTAAGGTATGATTTTGATGTAGCGATTGCCAGGGTCTGTCAGAACCTAACGTGACATTCGCCAATTACCTAGTGTATATAGTTTAACTAAATTTAGATTGTAAATATATTTTATACATTGTAAATTAACATAACATTCATAAAACTTAAATATTACAATAAGTTAAGTCTCATAATGCCTTAAGACAGAAATTTGTAAAATAAATTGCTAATAAAAGTCTTAAGGCTACCCAGGACGATACTTGAAAAAATTAAACACCGCTGCGGCGCAGATTCACACCTTGTCGCGGTCCTTTAGTAGGAAATGCAAATGTATGGTGGCGTGCCGTTACGTGACGCAGATTTAGTCCGTGGCAATGAATGTACATCCTACATCAGACAGCGCACTGTTTTAGCAAACATAAGATTACTTTTTCTTGTGAGTGAGCACGTGTGCGGTTAAATTTCGTTTAATACGAAACTGCTTCTGACATATATCACAGCCGTAAGGTTTCTCACCCGTGTGAATTCGGAAATGATAAACTAACGAATCTTTACGAAGGAATTGTTTATTACAAACATCGCATGCAAAAGGTTTTTCTCCAGTGTGAATTCTCTTATGGTTACGTAAATAAAGACTTCGCCTAAACTGTTTGTTACAAATATCGCACGAGAAAGTTTTATTCTCCGTGTGAGTCAGCATATGGTTACGTAAGTAGTTGATGTGTGTAAACTGTCTCTTACAAATTTCGCACGTGAAAGGTTTGTATTTCGTATGCGTAGCCATATGTCTGCATCGTTGACTGCTTTGTCTAAACTCTTTCAAACAAATACCACAAGAATAAGGTTTCTCCCCCGTGTGTATTCGCATATGAGCACGTAAGTCACCACGTCGTTTAAAGCATTTTTCACAAGCGTCGCACAAAAATGGTCTCCGTTCTGAATGACTTGGTAAATGGTGACGTAAGGAGCTAGCTTGTCTAAACCGTTTCTTGCAAATATCGCATGAGAATCGTTTTTCTCCAGTGTGAATGAGCATATGGGCACGTAAATAAGCGCTTTGCTTGTACTGTTTCTTGCAGATTTCACATGAGAAGGGGCTCAGGCCCGAATGAACAAGCATATGTGTACGTAAAGTGAGGGCCCGTGAAAACCGTTTGTCACAAATTTTGCAAAAATATCGTTTCTGTCCTGTGTGAGTCAGTATATGTGAACGTAAGTGATTGTCTTGTGTAAACCGTTTTTCACAAACTTCGCAAGAATAAGGTCTTTCTCCCGTGTGAGTCCGCATGTGAATACGCAAGTGCCCACGTTGCGCAAACGATTTCTTACAAACATCGCATGAGAAAGGTTTCTCCCCCGTGTGAGTTCTCTGGTGTCCCTTTAACTCGGATTGTGTTAAAAACCATTTCTTACAAATATCGCACAAATAAGGTTTTTTCGAATACAGAACATTTGAATATGTTCTTAGCTCCTTGTGAATGAGTTCATGCCGGCAAAAAGAAGTCCAATGTCTAAACTGTTTCTTACAAACTTCGCAAATGAAAGGCTTCTCTCCGGAATGAATCTGTTTATGTTTAATTAACGCGCTCTTTGATGATAAGATTTTCTGACAAATGTCACACGTGAACTCCGCTTTGGAAGCATGAATGTGAACATGTTTAATATGTTTTATTAAACCATATTTAAAGAAAAAATCTTTTTTGCAAATATCACATTTGTATTCTTTCTCCCACAAGTGTTTCACAGCATGCCTTTTTAAACTTTGAAAGTGAAAATAATTTTTGTAGCACATGGGACAGGAGTAATTTTCTTTTTTTGTATCAACCTCAGGTAAAGTATCAGACACTTGTGTCTGTGGTTTAGTTTCCTCTGTATTATGAAATAGAATGTTATTCAATATTTTTGTGCTCTGGTGTTTTGTCTGGTGAGTCTGCTCATCAAGCAAGATGCGCTCGAGCCTGACGAAGCAGGTTCTAAGCGGGACATGTTCCCCATGATTTTTCGGCTGCCACTGATGACCATTTTCCTTACGTGTTCTCTTCATCTGCTTTCTGCATTTGTTCCATTTCGGCGAACTCTGAATGTGAATCTGCACATGCCAAATCAATGTTTTTTTTCGCTTGAACTTTTTTCCACAATGATCACAAACATAATTTAAATACTCCTTATGAACTAAAGCTTCTTTATCTGCGTGTGTTTGCTCCTGGTTAATACTGGAGCCCCGGTCCTCGTCAGGAAGAGCTTCCGCACATCCAATAGAAGTGTTAGTGCTCTCCGGCGCCCAGCTGGAGTCTACTCCCACCACAACCGGCTGCTCCGACTCCGTCTTGACCACACCTTCATTTGATACAACTGAAATACCAAAATAATTGTTAATGCAACTGAATAGTTAACATTGCCAGTAAAATTTCTAAAAAAACATTTGATGCAGTAAACTTAGTCTGCTGTGGCCCTGCTTATGTATGTGCTTTATCTGATGGCTTTAGTACAGAAAGTTGCAAACTAAAACCCCACTAGTGACAACTATGATACACCCTTACAATTTTTACTCAACTGCCGAAGAAAGAGGGTAATGTTTTTTAAGTGTATGTATGTATCCATGTTTCTTTGTGACCTCCTGTAGACTAAACTCCTTGACGGATTTTAAAATGCGAGGTATCGTTGATCGAGGATTGGTTTTATCCAAGGAGTGTCATAGGCCATAATTTTACTTATGTTTATTACTAGTACTACTTGTACAGTCACCACACAGGATTGTTGAGCCACTATAGAACCCTTTCACAGAAAATCTACACAAAATTTTGACGTAATTTCTTTTGAGTGACTTGACGTTGTCATTATGACAGAGTTCTATGGTGGCTCAGCAATCCCGTGTGGTGACTGTACTACTAGTGATATATAATATAATTTATAAGAATAAGTACCTAACAATTATATCAAGTTTAAATTTAAATTGTTGACATAATGTACTGATTACTACTTAACTAATCACTAATACTATTGTGACATTGTAATACATTTACAGGGTGCCATGTACCTGCCTACATATTGTACTCTCAACATCTTGCAATACTGTATTGTACATGAAACAATTAATAAATTAATTAATGTGCCTAGAGCTAAAAACTATAATGGAGACAGAACGTAAAAAAAAAACGAATATTTAAGAGAAAACTGAAGAAGCATTTATTAGATACACTGCCATAGATTTATATAATTGGTACCTATTGTGTCGAACAAAACCTTGTAAAGTATTAGGATAAATACTCTACTCTTAAGTCTTCCTGCAGACAAACTGTCCTAAAACAGTTTTGCAGGGCTTTTGTATATTTGTAATTTTCTTGTTGGGTTAATAAATAAATAATAATAATAATTAATTACATTCAACCTTAGATTCTGACGTTTTGATGTTGTAAAATGGAATTATTAACTTAAGAATGGAAGACTAATGCCGATCATTAATGACATTGAAATATGCCCTATGTTCTTAAAAACTAAAACTTTTTATTCTTTGAGTTTGATAACTAACTACTAACTGTATATAGTAATCCCAGTTTTGATCCTCAGTAAGGGAAAATATTTTGTATAATGGGTGGAGCTATGGGTCCTGAGTCTTTAAAGTTATTTATGTACATGTGTGTTATTTCTGTATATTAGTAATGTGAACCAAGTCATCATAACAGTTGCCATGCTATGGGATGTTTCAAGCATGGGAGCCCCCGCAGACTGCACACTTTCTATAGGATGATTGTGTGATTGTCCTTATCCATTTTGTGAACTTGTATCTAAACTTGTGAATACAAAACACTAGTCTGCGCAAGAACTAAAAATCGTCCTTAGCTTACCTGGCCGTGGTACGTAGTAGATGTCCTGAGGCTGTAGACGCACCGGGCCCAACACCAGCTCGCGCTTGACCTCGTGCTCCGCGTACAGTCCCGCCCGCGCCGCCGCTGCGCTGACGCCGCTTCCTGCCCCCCACCCTTCTTTCATGGCGACGGCTGCGCCGATTTACTAATTGAACACCGGTTCAACAATGACCCCCCCCACTCAGGTAGGTACGTTTGAGCAAAGCATTCTTGTCGTATGAACATAACGCGGTAAAGATGTCTAAGGAATTAAATCCATGATCATATACGTAAAACTTATGACTACTTAGTATAACTATGCACGCACTGACAGACCGAAAACCACGAACGAACAAACGAAATATGTATGTATATTATAAAACCAACCTATACTACCGAGATCATTTTAAGAAATTAATCACCCATGTTGACATATAACAGTTGCTTTGAGCACCTTTTTTAATGATTATAGCCTGGATACTAAGTCATTTAAGCCATTTATTTATTCTAAGTACTCTTATTTGAAGATGATTTTGAGTTCATTCTTCTTCGATTTTAAATTTTGCACTTAATTTTTTTCACTGTATTTTTATATATTTAAAAACCGGTATGAAACTTTCAGGAATTTTTAATATGTCAGTTAAGCGGATTATTTTGAAATACTTCAACGCTTCAAACGCGAGAGTTAAGGCTTTGTCAAACAGCCGGCTTGACGCGGCGCTACAGGACGTGCCACGCCGCCGTTCTTAGCACGATCGCGCTAAGTCGCGCGGCACGACGTGTTCTTAAGCTGGCTATACACACTAAGGTATGCCTGCGCAGTTTTTCCTGCGCAGTTTTTCCTGCACAGTTGAACTGCATAGGTATGTGCCACAACTGTGCAGGTTTCCATGCTTGTACAGGCAACTTGTGTCACATACACGCTCCGGTTTACCTGTACCGTTTAACTATACTGTGGCAACTCTATGGTCAAGCTTGCATGTATGACAAGTGCTGCCATCTAGAAAATGCTGGTTGAACTAAAGCTATTTTCAAATGGCAACCACCACAGGTTAGAGTAAACCTTGGATCATGTTGCCAATTTCATTCCGAACAGCGCTTTTCATTTCAAATTATGGGTTCTAATTATGGTTGAAAATGGAATAAAGGTTAATTTCAACTTGAGCCGGTTTATTACTAAGCGCGCAATATTATCACGCCTAGCGTGGCGTGATCGCGCTGCGCTCTCTATGCGACGACAGCGCACGCGTTGCGCCGCACCCGGCAGAAAAATCACGCCGCACCGCGCTGAGCGCAGCGTGATCGCGTCCGAGTTGTACTGGCGCGGCGCGGCTGCAGCGTAGCGCGGCGCGACAATAGCGTGACGCAGTGCGACGTGATTTTGTGTGACGGCCTGCATACAACTCCTTGTTAATTTCCACGCTAGTAACGCGCCACGCTACTGTCGCGCCGCGCCAAGCCAGCTGTTTGACGAAGTCATAAAGTAACTATAGAGGAAACTCTATGGTCAAACTTGCATGTATACATGACAAGTTCTGCCATCTAGAGTCTGTCATCTGCCTTTTCACTATCGGCGGGGAAAGTATCAAATATTTAACGGCTGCATTGTGTCGCGTTATCACATTATATGTATTTTATTATTTATTTAAGCACCTATTTATGTAAGTTTATCTTCTCTTTTCCTTATACATGACATGATACACACATTACAGTTACACGCTCATATACACATGAAAGGACCAGCAGCGCTTTCTTCCTGTTTGGTTGCCCTGAAAATTAGCGTCACGGCACTTATGCCTGACATATGCTGAGTGGCACCCAATTTGGAGCATTAGGAAATAGTTTTAAGTTAGTTTCTAAGTTAATATACTGTTTAGGAATCAATTTTGTGTTGAATTATTTTACTTTGCACCAAATAAACGATTTTGTTCTTTCTTCTTCTAGAGAGTGGTGGTTGGACTAAAGCTATACTATATATACGTTCCAGGCGTGTGTCGTACAGTTTACCACCAGAACCTGTATTGCGAATCCATAGAACCGTTTCATAATAAAGTGACATCCATTTTGTGCCTCTCATTATATCACTTTATTATGACGCGGTTCTGTAGGGTACTGGGGTGACAATAACAAAGTATTCAGCAATAAATTTAATAATGAGAGAACTCAGAGAAACGCATTTTCTGACTTTTAACGCTTGACTGACTGACATTGGACTGACACATGTTTGACAGTTAACGTTTTGTATTTTCAATCAAACTCCAGAGGTCGCTGTCGTCAATGAAAATGGGAACTGTTTTAAGTGTGCTCCCCTTTTGGACTCCCCACTCAGGTAGCTACGGTTGAGCAAAGCATTTTTATCGCGTAAACATGACGAGGTACATACATAATACATACAGTCCGCACGATGGGAACCTATCATGTGCATTACCCCTTCTATACGGTCGGGCGGTTGGGCCTACCGAGAGGGATGCAGCTATTTGTAGGAACGAGATGTAAATATTACTATCTCATTCTGACAGATAGCTGCGTCCTTCTCGGTTCGCCCAACCGCCCGACCGTATAGAAGGGGTATAATTCTGCATAATTTATAAAAAAACTCTGGTTTTAAGTACGTATGTGCGCGGTATATATATCTAAATTTGTACAAAATTTTAGCTTTGCGACACTTAAGTTTATGAGAAAAAGTAATGGTTGATATAGACAGTGGCGCCCCCATTATTTTCTACTCTTTTTTGTCATACTGAATGTTACTTCGAACTTCGATTTTCAAAGTAGCCCCCCAGTACACTAACTATTACGACCTTTGACAAGTGACGACTCGTCAGCACCATTCTGTGATTCTTTTGCCTTTCCCTTCTGCGTGTGGTACACGGTTTAAACCAAATTTTGTATGACTTTTAAACGCCCGGGGCAGATAGGCGTGCGCTTCAAACAAACGGGCTAGTTTGAAACCGTGTAGCAGCTCGCTTCTACCAAGGTCACTTGGTTTAAAACTATCCTAATATTCAATGTACTCTATGTTTAAAATCATGGTTTCGAACCGTGTAAGCACACGCATAAAGGCATCTCCTGGTACATGTACTCAATGTGCGGGGACGATATCAACCAAAATAACTTGAACATAGATTTAGTTCCTCAACGAAATTAAAATAAAACAACAATAAGGGGTAATGTAATGATATAATTCAATACATTTCACGTCGAAAATTGGAGATATGACATGCCCATTTATAGTTAATTACCATATATTAATTACCTACCTAAACTAAATAATAACGATTTAAATAAATGCTGCGACTGTTATTTCGCTGTCTGCTGGGATGCTAGCGCTGTAACATCATTCTAAAAACTCATGACGCACCCTGTGCGTCAAATACAAGCGGTGCAACTGTTGTGGCGTGTTCATGTATTATTTCTCTGTTTTAGTCCTAAATATAATTAACATGATTAATTTTAGCAAAATTAAAGGACTTCTCAACGGGCCACATTTATCTGCAACTTGTTGTCAAACATTAGCCGTCTTTCTTTCTCTGATTTCGTATGCCAGAACAAGATGCCTTTATAGATATTGTCGGCTATAAAATGGAGAAAAATTTAGTCCGTTCAGAAGCACCTTTATGATAATATCATACCGAAATAGTTTTTGTTAAATAACACGAGTTATCTAACAAAAATAAGTGTTTTGAAAAGTCATTAACTGTCAAATTCGCCTACAGATTAAAAAACCTACAGTCTTCTGTTCCTTTTTAAATAAATACAAGCTAATTTTGAAGCGGCTTCCCAATGTAGTGTATAAAGTAAGAAATGTACACCGGTGGGTTTTAATACTAGTAATAATATCCTGAATCAAAAAAAATCGGTTACAGCCAACGTCCCAAATATCTGTGAGTTGGGACAAAAACTTACTTTGTCTGTTTCACAATCGTCAAGTAAAGCATATCTGTCAATGTCAAAAATAAATTTAGCCCTTTCCCTATGTTACACTTGAAAATAGACAAGGAGAGGGCTATCTTTAACTGACAGCTTAATTTACTTGTCGATGGTGAAACAGGCATTTAACCTAATAAAATTGGCAGTCGAAAAGTAAAAACAATATATAAAATAACTTCTCAATTATAAAATCATAAACTTAAAGCTATTCTGGAAATTGACAGATAAATATTCTTACAATTAAAATATCTTAAAGTACATATTCAACTTAATAATAAACGGGCTACGTTTAAAAAACTTAGCAAGGAAATTTCATCATTTTGCAAAACGGCTTGTTTGGAAAAGTCACATTTTAAATTTTAAGGCTTCGTCAATCAGTCGGCTTGGCGCGGCGCGGCAGTAGCGCGGCGCGTTCTTAGCGTGGAAATTAACAAGGAGTTGTATTTTGGAGGATGTGATTTTCACGTTGTATTTGTTTACAAATTTACAGTGTATTTGTGGCCATGGATGTAGAAATATTTATATATTGTGTTAGAGAGCGTCCAGTTTTATATGATTTGGATCGTAAAAGCTACAAAAATGAGTTAAACGGGATCGAGATTGCGAGAGAACACGTCTGAACACCGCGCTGTCTGTTTAACGAAGCCTCGTCAAATGTATACAGATATAAGTATAGATCGCCAACAAGAGCTCGTACACTTAAATAATAAATAAATATCAGGGACAATTTCACATAAACTGACTGTCCCTAAGCTCTAGGCTTGTACTGTGGGTATTAGACAGCTACAAACATAAATAGAAAACATCCAATACTCAGGAACAAATCACACAAATATTCGAACCGAACCCGGGACCGCTAACTTCGTTGGTAGGGTCACTACCAACTAGGCTAACCGCCTAATAACAATGGATTTAATATTAGTTTTGTCAATTTGATTCATACAAACTCAAGTATAAACTATCAATGCACAAACATATTTCTTTCCAAGGTTTTTACTTATATCATTTTGTATACTCTGTTTTTTAATGTACTGGGACGGGGCTTTCGCTTCTGATTTCGTTTACCATTAACAAATATGATGACGACCAAAGTAATCATATTGATAGTTAATAAGGGATGTAGTTATGCGTTAGAGTCGGCTACAAGTATAAATTTCTCGCTCTAATACACAGATTTAGGTTCAACATTGTCCCTTCTGTTCCTAAAAATTAGCGACGTGGGAGTTTTTAACTTATATAATTTCGATACAGGCCAAAACTACACCAGACTCCCATTACGCGGATATATCCTAACCTAACCCGAAAAATTTGGTTTCAAAGGCCTTAACTTTCTAGAACAGGAGAGACAACTTTTGTTTCTGTGACTGTGTATGACCCGCATAACTTCGTCCCTTAAGGCCCAACCGCGTAGAAAACGTTTATCGGTGCTCCCTGTGCTATTCCAGACTATAATCTATCTCTGTGCCAAATTTCATCCAGATCCGTTCAGTCGTTCTGGTGTGATTGAGTATCAAACATCCATCCAAACTTTCACATTTATAAGAAAGATTATGAGAAATGGCATATGGCCAGTTGAATCTATGAGTGCGTATACATTATACATAATAGGGATGCGTCCTGGGTAAAAAAAACAATAATTCTATTTAGTCCGTCAGTTAGATTATCAAGAAATATTGAACACGTATTTTTTGCTTTATAAAATCAATCAAAATTGACATAGATAACGCGCACCAAAGTTCGGGAGTGGGGGCTCGTGACGTCACAACGTGGTAAAAAGTGTGCCACGACGTGACGTCACGCGGAACTTCAACGCATTATCTTGATCATTTCAGCCAAAAGACGTCCACTGCTGGACATAGGCCTCCCCAAAGGTTTGCCACAAGGACCGGTCCAGCGCCGCTTGCATCCATCGGTTTCCCGCAATCCTAACCACGTCGTCGGTCCACCTTGTTGGAGGTCTGCCCACGCTGCGTCTTCCGGTACGCGGAAGCCACTCGAGAACTCTTCGGCCCCAGCGGCCATCTGTTCTGCGAACGATGTGCCCCGCCCACTGCCACTTAAGTCTAGCAATTCTTAGGGCTATGTCGGTGACTTTGGTTCTCGTGCGGACGCATTATATCTTCGTAATTTTTTGTTTAATTGACAAAAGAAAAAATCGTGTTCAATATTTTTTTCATAATGTAAATGGCGGACTAAATAGAATTTTTCAGAACACTAGCCCATTAATTTAAAAACAAGCGAAATTACTGTCAAAATACTTAAAAAAAAACAGAGGTTATAAAACTTATGGTCCATGCCATATCGGCATTTGGTCTACATACTTTAAAAAATTATCCCACTCACAGCTTGACGCAGACGGTGCGTTAAGTCCACCCAAATGGGCATTGAGTGTTAATAAGTCACAGACGCGGACAGCGGAATAACGTTAAAATCACATTTTAGGAATTAATAATAATACCGTATAACAATTCAAAAATCACAGGTCTACTCAGATCTAGAGCCTATCACTAGCGTGCCAACCCTGCACTGAAGTCGAACCATAAACTATAATATATGTGACGTTCTCAATATAAAGGGACCTTATGGAGTAAGGCAGTTACGCCCTTCTTATTCTTGTAACTATACGAAAATGGTAACAGTTCTAAAAACGGCGTAACCGCCTGCCTCCATAAGGTCCCTTTATATTGAGAACGTCACATATTTCAATGTACTGGGTAACTGTAGGGCCAACTGTAGGGACAGTATGAAACTATGAGATAGGGAAATCTGTTTCTAGGAACTGTGGCGTCGATTTTGGAAAAAATAAAAACTGCATTTAAAGATTTCCAAAAAGTCACAGGCTCACACACGTGAATCGAAATTTTCCTATTAAACATTTCGCCGGGCGTTTTTTTAGGCACTGAGTATCAATGCAAGAATCGTATCACAATCTATCAATTACAGTAATAGAACGATTTGTGCTTTTTTTAGGGGGAAAAAAATACCCGTTGCGACCCCGGGTCGTTAATTTCTTAAAAATCTTTAAACGCCGTTTTCCTTGAATCTAAAATCAACGCCACGGTTCCTAAGAACAAATTTTCCTATCTCTTACAGTTTCAGACTTTCCCATACTGACCTATTGGATCCTGTATAGAAGTGAAAAAGCAAAAATGTTATACATAACTAAAATATTTTGTACGCTAATTTCGTAAATGAGATTGAATGATAAACATTGTGATCAATTATAAATTACCTACATTTCAGCGCGCTAACAATTTGATAAAATGTATCTTGTCGTTCGCTCACAAATATATTGCCGTCCCGCTCACACATCACAGGTGCAAGCGTAAAATGTACCTTGTGGTCGTTGCGATAAGGTACGTTTACTAGTGAAACGTCACATTTAATTTTCTCAGCACTCCAAAATGGAGGTACATAATATTTTGTTAATTATAATACTTTTGCTAACTAAATATACTTTCACTTCGCTACCAATTAACGTCAGTTGGGGCAAGTGTGTCTATGCTATTGCCCCAACTGACCTTATATGTGTAAACAATTTAATCATAATAACAACTAAACACAACTAATACAAATTTCGTGTGACGAAACTTAATTACTATAAATAATGGACACTGAAAATAAATATTATAAATTACTTAAAAACTAAACGGATAGGCGGGTATCGCTAGTGTCTTATTAATGTTCATATTATTAAACTAAGTGTATTTCCAATCCTGATATTACCTGACAGTGAACGTTATTACTTCCCTTCTTATTGTCATATAATAGAAAAGGAGAGAGTTATCGTCACATGAGCGTATCAACCGGTCAATAAAGACATAATTCTCTTTCCGCCACCACCGCCGCTCAAATTGTGGCCAGGCCGTAATGCTTCCTCTAAACTCTGGTCGAAGTTAGACGACGCAGGCTTACCATCCTCAAACATATAATTAGTTAGAAAAGGACGGCACGCCTGCCTCGCCTAACGTCGACGAGTGTAACGGAAGCATAAGGCATTATGCGGTGACTAAAGTCAAAGATACAAAAATAGTTTATAAGCACTGCCCGAACAAATTATGCTCGTCAGTGTGTCCATCGGAAATAATATTCAAAGAAATAACACCCCAAAGATCCTATGACTACGTTAATTTTTAAATCAGCTGCCATAGACTATTTCGACTTCAGTGTTACCAGGTTGTCACCGTAAACTTCCAGAACATTCCCTAACCGAATGAACACTTTCCATAGACTAGAGTCGCAACGGGACGGCCTGACGCCATTCGTGCTGTTAGGTTGGTATTAGTGACGCGCGTAATGTTGCTAGTTAAAAATATAATTAGATAAAGTTGCAACAATAAAAAATAAAGTTAAAAAATACATGATTGTTTTTATGATTATTATATAAAGTTTTATGTAAAACATTAAGACCCGATGTGTCTATTTATATGAATGACGTAAGTTTAAAATAATGATGTTGCAATATCAATCTTAATCCAACTACGCAGTGACAGTTTTAATTTGTCAGTTACTAAATACAACACGTGGAATGTATATCACGGTGGCATTACTCTTGGCAGTATTAGACATCTCTCATTTGACGTATGGAATGAAAGAAACGCCTTGAAAATGTTTGACAAATAATAGCCAAGTGGATTGCCACAATTAGCTTGGAATGATGCGTTGATTTGTACAGTCGAAGTCATAAATATGTTTACACTTTAGTACCTTGTCTATTCAACGTCGTGTTTAAACTGTCATATGTAATTGTCACAGCGATTAAAGTGACAAGGTACTAAAGTGTAAACATATTTATGACTTCGACTGTACAGGGACCGTGTTAAACCTCTCAATCTGCATTAAGAGCAACACAGACTACACATTCCGGCAGTCCCAAGCCTGTCAGACGGTGTGCCGGCCAAAATCTATGGCGCACACATTAACCTCGTAAGTCCCCGCGTACTTGCACAAGTACAAATCAATGATAGTAGTTCACACCTGAGACTTTAACTACATAGCACGAATAACTGCGTTACTTCACCTTTAGGTTCACTTTTTTTCGCTGGTGATACTGCGATACCGCGTAACAAATGCAAGAAAGAGCAAAATGCACCATAAAACATAACTCAGTAAGGTGCATTTTTCAACCTATTGAATTTGTTAGTTATTTAGTTAGGTAGTTAGTCAAAGTCAAAGTCAAGTCAGACATGTCGAGCGAGATAGCACAATATGTATAGCGCATTGTGCCGTTAGACGTAGGTTTGTCCGGCCGAGTTCTTTCGATACTATAGATGACGGCTAGCACAAGCGGTCCACGACTTGTTTGTCACTCGGATCTCACTTTCTAACTAGTCTACAACGATAGAGACGCACTGAGCGACAAGCGAGAAAACACAAGACGTGCTAGCCGTTCAAATCTCCGCGCGCCCCACACGTGCAGAAGAAATCGTCAGGCCTGTTCTAATACGATATCTGACAGGCCGAGATCAGCCGGTGGAGTTAGTCTGTGGTGCGCTTTACACTTACGGTGTGTCATATAAAGTGGTTGGATTAGACAGAGTACATTTAAGTATTCGTTATGAACTATATAAACCAGTGAATATTAACCGTGAGTGAGATAGGAATTAATTTTGTCCTGCTCTATTTCTCACTCATTTGAGTGCCTTTACCCACTTGATTTTTTGACTGCTTATCAACACGATAAAATATATACCCCCTTACTAATAAACGTTGAGTAACGGCTGAGTAGTTATACAATGCTTTGTCCTTATCTGTCGAATTCAAATGTCACAATGACAGATAAGGACAAAGCATTGTATAACTACTCAGCCGTTACTCAACGTTTATTGGTAAGGGGGATAGTCTGTACCAATCAACTTGTCTTATTTGGTAAACAACTTTCTAACCTCAAAATGCAACTTTTTGGCCCGAACCGCTATTTTATCGTAAATAATGCAAATTGAGAAAACATTTTGGGAATCACTTGGCCAATATATCGTCTGGGATTGCTTTATTTAATTTAAAATAGCTGTTTCGGCCAAAAAAGTTGCATTTTGAGGTTAGAAAGTTGTTTACCAAATAAGCCAAGTTGATTGGTACAGATTGTAAGCATTTGGTTGAGTTAAGGATGTTAGTTTCTAACAATAAAAAAAAACGTTTAATATTATTTGTGTACAGTCAAGGTCATAAATATGTACACGTTTAGTACCTTGTCACTTTAATCGTTGTGACATTCATATATGGCAGTTTAAACATGACATTAAATAGACAAGGTACTAAAATGTACACATGTTTATGACCTTGACTGTAAGTGTGTGTGTTAAAATATATGTGACGCGCATCACTGATAACTATTAAATACTAATATAAATAAATAAATATCGCATTGATATATATATGCAATTTCATACGGTTGTGCCAACTTTGAAACGACAGACGCTTAACTGATTTTAAAAAATACTACCCTTACTGAGATTCGAACTCAAGACCTGCTCTTACGTAAAATCCAATAAAATATTTTTGAAAAAAAAAAGATATGAACATATTTTTTTTCGATATCGATATTTGGAAAAAATATAATACAGGGTTTCGACCATAGATTTACCTAACATATACTTAGTTTTTTCACATTAAAATAATAAAGTCAAATTCACACTTTTCTTTTAATGACATTGATAATACTGAAACATATTTGTCCAAATGTTCCAATACTTGTTATTAATTAGCTTAGAAATTATATTTAATTTCTAATTTTGACTTGTTTTATGGCTAAAACGCTAAATAACGGTCATTTAATCTAATCAGAAATGCTTCCATTTTAATTGAGTTGATGCGTTGGCCTAAATTGCCACAACATAGCAAGTGTTTTGACTTCGACCCAACACGACACACGACAAATATACTGTCAGACGCGAGTGAGAGTGACAGGTATAGTAGGCATAACAATACTTGTGAATATGCTTGTGTTGCTATAAAATTTTTTTGTATCAATAAATAAAAAACAACCGTACGAAATTCCATAGTCAATACTCTTTTTAAAGAAGTCTAAAACGTCACTAGTGGTGATCACCTGAATGGTGATTAAGTGTCACCGAGGTGACACCGGACTAGTATATTTTTGGCCAACCTTTACGCCTAGTTGAATTTCTTTTAAAGAAATTACTCTTTTAAATAGAAAACAATTAATAACTATTTAAACAGAATACGCCCATGCGGGTAGGTAAGAGGCACAATATATTTTTCGGACCCTGATTTAAATTTTGGCATGGAAAGGCTAAGTTGAAGCGTTTCCAAAAATTTTAAGCTACTTGTAAAGCCCTAAGGGGAAAAGGGGTATTAGGCAAAAGAATTGACTTTTGAATTTTATATCAGTTTTCCTTCAATTCGGAAATTAAGGATTTCCATATCTCACTAGCGGGAGAAAAGGGATTTTGAAAAAAATATTGGTCAAGCGCTCAGCCATTTTTGAATCGTTACTATACCATTAAATATTTTATTATTATTATTTGGAGGTTGAGATGGGGGCCTACTGTGCCGCTTCGACCATTGCTGATCTATTGTGGCAGCCCTTTGTTTATAGCTCACCGCAAAGACCCGTTTCGTCTTGGAATTTCCAGATGCTTTGGGCAGTGAGGAGTTGTATCTCTTGTGGGTCCATGATATGTCGCCCTAGGTAGATACTTCTGTTGCGCATCAGTGGTTCGCATGAGCAGAGCAGTTCCATTAAATAACTAACTTTGTATCGACTCGTTTTTAAATAGTGTCAAGAATATAATGACATTAATGACACTCATCATTTTCCTACGTCAAAGTAAATTCGTGACAATAACATATAACAAAATGAACTTGCGACCTAAATATCTCAGATGCAACCACTTCCTTCCCTAGTGTTGAACGCTTAACAAATCAAAGCCAATTCTTTCAGCAAAAAAACCCAAAATCAGTCTCAATTGCCAACCCGCATGCGCCGAAACTATGTCCGTCTTAACCTGACCTTCAGGCCTTCCCATCGCGCTCTATACAAAAAAATAATACTGTCAAAATGAGAGAGCAACACAGACTTACACGCTATAACCAAAATCAGTACGGGGATGAAGGAACATGTACATATAGACACATAGATGCTAGGTAAGCTAGGGTCGGAGGGACCGGAGGGTGTGCGAGCCCAGTACTGACTTCGCGGTAATGGTTAAGGACAGTGCTGCTTCTTCGGTTTCTTCAAGTTGTCCTCGTCGGCGCCTGACCTTGGCACCTGTAATTTTTTTTAGATAAAGCACATTCAGGTCTGTATATGTATCACTTGCCATAATCATATCCAATTTACTAAAGATAAGGCTTGGAATAGGGTAGAATGGACATTACTCCACCGAGAAGAGCATGGCTCTTAAATTTTTCAACGCCATGATATATAGTAGACACTCTGGTCTATTTTGCGCTTTCAATTTGCCGGATATATCCGTAGTTGGCGGTGAACTAATGGTGCGGATACATCCGTCAATGACGTTGAAAAGGTTAATGGCCAACACAGACTAACAGTCCGCCGACAGAAATTAGCCTGTCAGTTCAGCGTATTAGGCAGACTATCAGTTTCTCGAACGATTTCATACATACTCTGCATAGACTTTGGCAGACTCAAACTTGAAACTCATCTCGACTGTGATCCCCGTCTCAAGACACGTCAAAGTACACGTCAATCCATAGAATACTGTCATTTTTGACACATCTTGTGACGGGAATATCAGCTAAGATCAGTTAATAAGGCGCTTAGTCTGTGTTGGCCTTAAGCGAATCGTGATGACATACCTCAGTGTACCGTTCCCCCTTAAGAGACACTATCTTGTTGTCCCGGTAGCGCACCATCTTCTTCGGCTCGATTTTAGGAGCCAGGGGCTTATGCTCCTTGGTCTCGGAGTTCTTGTCCACGTACGAATAGCTGCAAATGTAACATTTTCAATGCAAGTGCATGACTACTCACAAATTACTAGTTTACATCATGAGACTAAGCATGCACGAAAAACGCTACTTTGCGCACTAGTGCTAGAAGAATTGAAACTCGGGGTGACCCCAGTCGACGCAGCATAGGGTTCGATCGAAGTCGTATAGCCGTATTAGCGATCTATATTTATTGACTTAGCAAAAGCGTTTGACAAGGTTATGTCTCTTATCCTTATTAAAGATATGAAACCCTTGGAACTTGTGGAAAAGTGCTAGCATAGTTTGTAAGCTATCACACAAAAATAAGTTAATATGTTACAATCGACAACAGCTGTAGTGACCTAACACCTAAATCTATTGGTGTACCGCAGGGCCGTATTATGGGTCCTACATTTTTCATCACACAATATATATCAAGTATCAATATTTCAAGAACCTTGGAAAGAATAGACCGACTAGAGTCTAGTTCTTAAGCTATGGTGAGTATGATAAAAATCACATGTCTTTGGGACAACATTATTTAACTGAAACTAGTTTTCAATCAAGACAGTCAAGGTCATAAATATGTGTAAACGTTTAGTGCCTTGTCACTTTAATTGCTGTGACATTGACTGTACATAGCGGATTTTTTTAGAGCCTCTCACCGCGCTATGATGCGGTTCTTGATCTCCGAGTCGTCGCAGACCGGCGCGCGCGCGGCGGAGTGCAGCG
Organism: Tortrix viridana; assembly: GCA_963241965.1. Taxonomy (NCBI): domain Eukaryota; kingdom Metazoa; phylum Arthropoda; class Insecta; order Lepidoptera; family Tortricidae; genus Tortrix; species Tortrix viridana. Next base: position 2,182,781 of record OY725201.1, read on the forward strand.
CGGCCGCGGAGAGCGCCTGGCCGTGCTCGCGCCGGTGCAGCAGCGTGGCGGCCGCGCGCTCCACGTCGCCGCACGCGATCGACACGCAGTGTTTGATCTGTCACAACACTCGCTTGCATTACTACAGTTAGTAAATCGCTTAGGCAATTTATTTTGCCATGTGTCATAAAAAAAAATGATTAGAAAGTTAGATTTTATAGTTAGAATACTGTCAGATACAGGCATTACTAAAAAATGATCTACATCATAACAAAATTAATTAAAAAATTCTTCACAGCATGACACGCATTTAAAAATTAACAGTGTTAATCGATTACATTTGAAAAGTTCAATCAAATCACTTCATTGATCCAGAAAAACTGCGACGTTGCCAGCTATAAGCTCTTGTAAACAGTCTCTCAGGGCAATCAATTATTATTGTTTATATTTATTTATGTATATTTTGTTATTGACTTCTTTTAGTTTGCTCCGGCTGCCAATTTTTGATGTTTATTTTTAATCTTCTCTTCTTTGTAAAGTTGTCTGGAGGAGATTGCTATTTAGCGATAAGACCGCCTGTTGACTCACTATGTAACACTTCTCTTTCTTGTGTTCCTGTCCTTACTGTATGTGGTGTTCAATAAAGAGTTATTGTATTGTATATTCTTAATAAACTTGACTGTACCTACCTCCATAGCGCAAGTATTGGGGAACATCTCATGCAACACGGCGCACTGCGCGGAGAGGGCGCTGATGTCCTCCCCTTCAATCCCTCGGCGGCCCTCAGCGCCCTCGGAGCTCTCAGAGCTAGAGTGAGAGCTATAAAGACAAAAAAATCACGAGTGGATATTGCATTAACATCGGGCTTTCATCACATTATTCAAAAAAGAACTTTGAAACTTGTCTAGAATTAACAATTAAGATATAAAATCCTAACGCTACCCGCGGTTTACATATTGACTGTTTATATTATCTTATCTCAACTTAATCTAGCTCTTTTAATGATGACCTTTTATTTAACATTTTATCTTTTTTTTAAACGAAATCTAATAACTTTCTATTATTTACTACGAGCATGGTAAGTCTACATTACTGTAGTACTTGGGAAATGTAATAAATTTAATCTTGACTTTGTCAAGTGTGATAATATAAGTTTTTCATAACTCTTTGCATAACTTGAAGCCTTGATTGATATAGATTTAAAAGCGACATTGCAATAATTTGAGATACGAGATTTTAGAAATCTCATTTTTGACTAATTACGAACGAATAAAATAACGCACGACGATCATACTGATTAGCGGCCACAACTTCTGTAAGGGTACACGTAGAGTCCAAGTTTGTATGACGCGTTGATTAGGCTTTTACCTTTAAATAATCATTTAAATACATTCCCAAAAACTGCATTTCCTTTAATACATCTACCAATCCTTAGCTCTCATTAAATTTACTTTACGATTTTGTATCAATTTCGCAGTGATGCGAAAACTGTCCATATGTTTTGCTTCATAAGCTGGCATAGAGTCCCGTTGATAAATCTAATGGATGTCTGTAAACATTTCCTGAGACAAAGGTTTTCATCACTTAAAAAAGTGAAATCGTGCGTATTTGGCCGGCCGCTGGTCGTAAATTATAAAAGATCGTGTCGAAAATTACAGCGACTATACGTGACATTGAAATATTTTCTTTAAAAATGTATATTATTAAAGCTTTTAAATTCATATACTTATTTTTATTTAATAATAAATATCAGTTCGTTTTATATGACTAAAACTTAGTGAAATAACTTGTGGACCGAATACTAGAGATAAAGAATGTAATCAAACTGACCGTTACTGAGTTATATTGCGATAGCGAACGATTATTATATCTGTCCTTATTTCTCGTACGCAATAATATCTTCAGTTGGTCGATGACGGCTGTCGCTATGTGATTCGTGGTACAAGTGGTACAGGAAAGCTGTCAGTACAGAAGTTGTCAACATTAGGGCCGTCATTTTGTGAAGTTTATTCCTGTTTGGATTGCGTTCGAAGTGACACGATTTTTTTCGTTTCCGTATTATTTTGTTGTTATTAAACGTAGCTCACAATAATACCTCATGTAAATTTGAAGATGTGTAAAAATTGCTACAAAAAGGAATACAAAATGTATCTGCTAACAAATGGCGAAATTGTGTGTTATTATAAAAATAGAGAACAATTTTTATAGCAAAATTGACAACATGATTGATAATACAATAGATAGTTTTGTCATAAATACGGCTGATTCGGAGTCTTCTAACGAATCATCCTCTTCTGATACAGACGACGGTGACTAGAATAGGAAGTTTAAAATTTGTATATAATTTCTTCAAATAAAAATGTTTTGAACTCCTGCAAGCTTGTTTACATTTTTTATCTCGTCTCGTTGGCCTTAATTTAGGTAAGGTTAAACTCAAAGAAACGACGCGATGCACATCGCGAATGACGTTGTTTCACTTCGCAAAATGTAAGTCGTTGCACACGATACGATCTAGCCCTTTGACACAGGAAACACATTCCGTCACAACGCATAAACGCGCGACGATAATCGAATACCAATTTATTGCGAGAATTTCATAAACCAGCCTTAATTTAGATCTCCTGTCGAACAGTTTTTACTCGACTGCTGAAGAAGGAGGGTAATGTGTTTAACCTGCATGTATGTATGGTTCTTTTTTCCTTCGTAGCGGCGGAACGGATGGCTCGACAATATCTTATATTAATAATATCTAATATCAATATCAATAACCTAACCGAGTTAATAGCATTATACCCCCACTATTTTTGAAAAACCTAAGCGAGATAAGCGGACAGACAGACATGGCGAAACTATTGTTGACTACGGAACCCGAAAAAAGTACAGTCGGCGACAAAAGGTTGTCCAAAAAAAATTCACATTTTTTTTTCTGTTTCGACGCCTTGGCAACTTGCCACCGGCTCTCGCGTGCGTTTGTACTCACCGACTGGGCTTGGTGGCCGTCGGCAGCATCTCGCTCAAGGTCTGCAGCGTCATCGTCAGCTTGTCGCTGCTTGAAGACGACTCCTCTGCAACAAGCGGAGCACCACTGAAGTTCGTCGGACGAGAATACCGGCCTAGTGCGAGTCGGACGCGCACGGAGGGTCCCGAACCGCCCGGCTCACACTTGGACCGGTTTTTATTCATAAGTTTTTGCACTAGCGTCTACACAGTAGAGTTGTGGTCACATTACACCTGTGCTGCGGAGAGGGATATGCGAGTCCAATACAACGACGCGTGGCGCGCCATGTTTCGGCTGCCGCGCTAGTGCAGCGCGAGCGCCATGTTCGCGGAGGGGCACGCGCCAGGCTGGCCCGCGAGGAGCGCTACCGCCAGGAAGGCCGTCTACTCCTCCCCCAACACACTGCTCTCGGCGGTAAGGGAGTGGGATGCGAGCCCGCTTCACGAGCGCTGGAGGGGCTACCACAAGCCTGTCATCGCGGGTTCGGGGTGACCCGTAGTGCCGCTTATATGGTGGCTATTATTTTTATATAATGTATTTCATTTAATTTCATATTACTTGTGTTTCTTTAGGATTTGTACTATAATCACACCAAATATGACGATTGTTATGTTATATTACCGTTTTTACGATGCGATAGAACAAAAACAAAAAGCGTTGAATTATTTTTTCTTGTATAGTGAGGGCCCCATAAACATAATAGCTCACTATAAAAGAAAAGTACGGTCTAGAGAAGCAGATTATTGTCGGGCAAATTGATGGCAGACGTGCGCAAGGAAGGGCACCTACGAGATGGTCTGACGCATTGAAGAGGGCGGTGGGCGGCAGCATGCACCGGGCGGTCCACGCAGCATACAACCGTACTGAGTGGAGACATATATGTGGTCGCGATCCTCAACAGTGAGGGAATGACGAAGAAGAATAAAAGAAAAAAAAAATTGCCTAACAAGGCCCTTTTTTATATATCATTTGTGAGGGCGCTACGCTTATAACAATTCTATTAAAGAATCTAAAATCTACTCAAGATGCTTCTCACCGGATTGAATATACTGACTTCGCCGGAAATACAAGCATTTTGCTCTCTCATGGCAAAATCTAATCTATGTAGGTACTAGCATTTGCCCACGACTCCGTCCGCGTAGAAGTTGTTTATGGCTTTCCCTCGAGAACTATCAAATTTCCTAGGATCTAGGCTGGGAACTGTCGGTGTGCCAAATTTCAACCAAGTTCAGCCGTTAAGGTTTGTTTAAAACTATTTAAAACACAAACATCCAAACATTCATACAAACTTTCACATTTGTAATATTAGCAGAATTAAAATAAATAATAATAATTTACCGTGGCTGGACGGAGGGTCGCTCTCCTCAGCAGTGAGCAGCGCCTCCAGGTCCACGACCCAGGAACAGACGCGCTCCACGTCGATGTGCGCGAACTGTGGCACGTAGGCAGCCATCATCTCGATGAACCCTGGATGTTAATCATCATCATCATACATTCATTACAGTACTTCCAGCTTCTTAATAACAATCTGGTTTTTTCTTTTTATTAATGGCGTCAGACTATTTTGCCAATGTCAACGTTTAAAATAATATATAATACAGAGTTCAGTCATTCTACGATTCTTGTCTTGATCAGCTGGAGAACCGTGGCGAGAGTGTCAATCACCACGCTCCAACCGTTCCGTGCTCCACTCCTCCGTGCATCACCTCTCAGCAGAGAAGCCCAAGATAGAGACCGGCTCCCGGCTCAGCAAAAACAATCAGCACATGCAGCAGCCAACACTACCGCCACATGACTAGTATATTTGTCAAAATTCCAATAAGAATAATAAAGAAAGAACATAATATTATCTATTGTTTATTTAAAGTGTTTCAAACATGCTGCTTATTTGTTTCCATTTCTAATGTTCTGTTCCTAACTGATTAAAATAAAATGCACAGCTTAATTAACTGAATGAAGAAACATGAAATTTGAAGTGTGTACTCCTGATTTTTTTATGTCAAACCACACCCAGATATTTAGCATCTGTTTAAATAAGTATTATTATTAATAAATATATTTTAATCATTTTATACTTTTTGTATTTAGAAAAAAGTGAAAAAATCGTATTTTTTATATCCATTCCAATATAAAAGTATTTTTTTTATCTCAACCAAATGGTGAAATTGGAAATGAAAAGTTGTCCTTTGTTAAGCTATTTTAGCATTTATTTTAAAATGTTAGGAATGAAGAAGTATGAAAATATAGTGTTATCAAACTTAAACAATTTACTTTTGAATTTCACAGCTTTGTTGAATTTAATTACTTTATTTTATATAAAAAATTTAATAAAGGTTATTGTATAAACAGCACCATTTTTTTTACTTATTATTATGCGAAGTTTTCTCAAACAAATCGTCCAGGGTGTGAAGCTTGACACCAAATGCAAATTATTTCCTACTTGACTGCATGCCCATTTTCGATTTAAAAACATTATCCAGGAACCTACTTATAGGGTAAAAAGTAACTATTAACTGTTGTTTTTACCCTCAACATCGAAACAGGGGTCCTGCGAAGACTCCTCGACGAACGAAATCACATACGAAAGAACTATGTCGTCAATCACGTTCAAATCAGCAGAGGGGACGTTTTTAGTAATAAATTGAAACAAACTCTCTTTAACAGCCGACTCCTGCAATGCTGTAGCGCTCATTTTCACTTAAAATTATATATTTTCCCAGGGCACGAAGAATGTATTAAATTTATTCGCAACTATACAGCGTTACGCCTCGCTAAACAGGCAAAACGGCCTACGTATAGGTGCCAAGGGCGGGCCCTAAAAACCCTTTATCTTATAATTTCTACACTTGTGCGCTTATAATAAATTCCTGAGAAATTCAGGGCAATTCTAGGGAATTTCTAGACTTCGGCGACGAAAAATCAATACAACATAACGCAATGTTTTTTTCTTATGTCACAAATTTGTTTATATTGAGCGGGCACATACTGTTTACCATACAGCCACTGCTGTTATTGACGTTTATTCTTAAGGGTCCGACATAATCATGTACAGTCGAATGAGAAAAAACATACGTAAATGTTAGATAGGGCTATAATTTAAGATCGGAGTAAGTTACGTTACTATATGTCTTTCTCTTTGAGGTATAAAATTCCAAATATCATTCGTTGATCTTCGTTCGTTGGGGACTGTGGACCAAAGACACCCTTTGGTTCTGCTATAGATTTGATGCTTGGAGCGAATGTCACAAAAGGCCATGGAACAATTACATAAAAGCATAGAAGCCGGACTATAAGATGAACATTGCACCAGCTATCTTTCTCAACTTTTTTAAATGTGACGTTCTCAATACAAAGGGACCTTATGGAGGCAGGCGGTTACGCCGTTTTGAACTGTTACCATAGTATTCGTATAGTTACAAGAATAAGAAGAGTGTAACTGCCTTACTCCATAAGGTCCCTTTATATTGAGAACGTCACAAATAAGTATTTCATAAGAGGAAATGAGGCAAAAACTAAGCTGTTTTTTTATTCTTAGACTGTCACTGTCGAAAGGTTTTAAGACATCAAATTTTAATGGACCTCTAACAGCTCGTGAATCCAGTATTACAAAAATAAAAAGTCAATATCCGAATAGTTAATTTTGTGTCAGGGTGACTTTTTCCTTTAGTAGCTTTATTAGTTTAATCTTCAGATAACACTTTCTGTAGGATAAGTTTTAGTTCTCTCCTTTTCTTTCATACGACAAACAGCTTCTGTCAAAAATTTCATTGTGTGACAAGCTTTTATTGCTAACTGTACTTTTTTTGTACTGTCATCATCCACTTATCCATCTCGGTGGGCCTACTTTAAATACGCTGAGGATCCTGTTGCCACCTTCCGACTCCATCATCAGATTTGCTCATTGACACCATACTTTTTTAATGTCATCGGGTTTACGTAATACGTATTATTCCAAATTTCAGTTCAACAAACACCGGGAAGTCGTTAAAAATTGTTTGTATATTTTGAAATGGACAAGGGCGCTGTTCGGAATGAAACTGGCAACATGATCCAAGGTTTACACTAACCAGTGCTGTTTGCCATTTGAAAATATGGTAGTTCCAGCTGTCACCACACGCTCTACTTTTTTGCCAGGCTATACTTATATTATGAACATTGCAAGTTAAATGAAAGCTTGTAAAGAAAGGACAGAGATAACTTTAACTGCCTGATGCTTTTATTTGGCAATTAGAAAAGTGAGCCCTTAGTTAACTAGAACAAATTACAACTGTGAAATTGAATCGATATCGATATTATTGTCGACTCAGCAACAACACTGGCGTTGATAGATCCAATTCAAACCTTGTGACAACATGAAGGAAAATGAAAGAATACCTATAAGGGCATCTCTTTCCAACTCGTTATGAATGCCTTAAATAGAAACAGGTCAAACATACGTCTTTTGTTCTTCGTATATTCCGGTTTCTATGTTAGTACTTATTCTGTGCAAAGGGTTTTCGTTTCTTGGTTCGAGATGTCGTTAGTATAACGTATAACTAAGTAGTGGTTTACCATCATTTGCTATACAACATTTCTCAAATAATCACTTAACACCTTCTTAACACACAACGATTCACCAACTATTCATTTCACAAACCTGTCATTCTTAAAAATGCTATAGCTTTAGTAATTTTGACACTTTATAAAACATTGAAAGACAAATTATTAGGTATTTAAAAAATGTTCATTTCACAAATGAATCATTTTTAAAATCAGTTATTTTGCAAAACGTCAATTGATATTGTTACATACTACATTACTATTGTTTCATAATTGACTGCAGTAGGTACAAGCAATACTGCTCCGTGATACCAGCAAAAAGGTCACTTAATAAATTAAATGGGTGCCTATCGTTTCGTAGAAAGTCAATACCTCGAATTTCGGTTCTCCGACCACGTTTGTCAGAATTTCCAGTTGTTCGAATCACGATAGTTAGAATTTCATTGCTTTGTAATTTCATTTACTCGAAGTCATCTGTTGTCCGAAACCACAGTTCTCCTAATTTCACTTGCTGCTTTTTCAATACATCGAATATTAATAGGCAAAATTTTCTGTTTCTCGAAAACGTTTCACCGAAAACGGTTGATTCTGATAGTTGGAAATCCTAATTAATACTTTTCGAATGGGTTTCGACTTCGAATGTTAGACACACTTTAGGAAGGCGGAGTGGGATAGCTAGGCGGAGGGGGGCGTGGGGGGCGAAGCCCCCCACAATGGGGGCTCGGGGGGCGAAGCCCCCCGCCATAAAAAAAACCAATACCCCCCTCACTAGGTTGGGTTAGGTTAGGTTAGGTTAGAACTGTGACCACAACAGCACATAAATAAGAAATCATAAAATCTTTATATTCCGACTTTGTGTGAAACCGCGTACAGAAATGAAACTTATTCGGGAAATTAAACAATCGTTTAACTGAACAATCGGGGAAAACCTATTCTGTGAAAAGTGCATTCGGGATATTAAAACTTCGTAGATTTGAACATATTTTCAATTAAAAATCGGAAATGTAATAATCGAAGTAATGAAATTCGGAGAAACGAAAATTCGAAGAAGTAAAAATTCGCGTTACTGAGAATCGAAGTATCGTGTTCGGGCAAAAGAAAATCGAGCTATTAATTTTCTACGAAACAATACCTACCCAAATTAAATCAATATCAATAAAAAATAAATAATTATCTATAATAAATTATGTACCTACTAACAAAATAATTCCAAGGGATCAATAAAAAACTATTCGTCAATAATTTTCAATTCGATTTATTTCAATTATAATTTCAAAATATAACGAACAGTCATACTTTAACTTTTATCCATAAAATGTCAAAATAAACACAACGCCAATTTCACAACTACATGGTTTTTATAGTAGGTATATAAATATATATTACATACAACACCCGAAAAGCAAAATGGAGTAAGTGTACATTTAAAACCTTGACAAAAGGTTAATACGCGATATCTACATGTGAAATAAATAAATGTGAAAGTAACTCTGTCTGTTTGTAACGCTTTCACGGCTAAACCACAGAACTGATTTTGATGAAATTTGGTATGGAAATAGTTTGAGTCCCGTGGAAGGACATACTGCCCTCATAAGAAGAAAAGGCACATGTGCAAAGGAATTGGTATTGCACATGCGACCTAATAATGAGCTTCTGTGAATAATTCGCAGATGTGTCTTTTTTTCTTAGGAGGGCAGCGGGCTTAGCATGCATGGACGAGATATTTGACAGGTGCTAGGGAAATGAATACATGTATTCCATATTCTAACGTAAGACTTAACGCTTAAGGTTTAAAATAAAAGTGTCTCGTCCTGACTTTTCTTATATTTTATTACTAAGCAACTATAGCGGTTTTCACTTTTTTTATAGCGATTTTATCAAGCGGGACTCTTTTAAACCTTAAGCGTTAAGTCTTAGTTAGAATATGGAATAGATGTATTCATTTCCCTAGAACCTGTCAAATTTTATCTCATGTATACATGCAGCAGGGACAAATCTGCGTGCATAAACATGTGATTTACGAGACAAGGAACCTGTTAAAAATAAATGTTTTTTTCCCACAAAAGACAGTTCCTTAAGTATGATTCCAAAGGTTCTTTAACTTGCCTGCATTAAACAGACTTTTATACCTTTTTTATAAGAGTTAACTTACCCCATTTTCTTTACACAAGATAAATAAATAAATATATAAAAAGGAATCATGTCTTTGTACGCTTGGCACAATATTGAGGGTGAAGTAGCGTCCATTTTAAGAATTATAATTAAGTATTTGTGTTTTAGCGTGTTTTGTGAATTAAATTATAATATGAAATGGCACTCTTTCGAATATTTATGCCTTTTAGTCCAATGATGATTAAAAGGAACAAATATTCGGAGTGCCTTTTCAAATTACATTTCCCCACTTCTTGTTTTAGATTTCAAAATATTAATGACACTTTACTGGACGCTTAGCTGACAAACATCAATAATAAAAGTGACGTTCTCAATATAAAGGGACCTTATGGAGGCAGGCGGTTACGCTCTTCTTATTCTTGTAACTATACGAATACTTTAGTAGCAGTTCTAAAAACGGCGTAACCGCCTGCCTCCATAAGGTCCCTTTACATTGAGAATGTCACTTTGCTTTTTACAAGTTGACTCTAAAATGTCCACTTTGATTATCTCTATAGTCTACACTAAAACACAGTTATCAAAAAATAAAATTAATAAGTTAAAGTTAATAGGTATTCTCTTAGGTACATCGAAGATATACTATAGTAGTGCTAAAAGTCATGTTAAACGGTCATTACAACTTATAATATATTTTTTTAATTCTTTGAGTGTGAAAATAACGATGTGTAATCGTTAATCATTATGGTATAATCAATTCATATCAGCGCGAGAGCTTGGAATTGCATGTGCGTGGTATTTATACGTTTACAGGAATTTTGAATTTGAATAGGTATTAATTTTTCTTGTAGGTACACTCCACACCACGGGATTGTTGAGGCACTTGCTAACATTTTAAATTCGGTCAGGCTGTCAAATCGTCAAATTCCAATAGTAATATACCGTGTACGATATATATTATTTGTACTCTCGTTCTCTAAAACGGCTCTAACGATTTCAATGACGAACTCTGGGAAAATTCGTTTTCCCCGTATTTCACGCAATAAGATTTCCCGCGCAATATGGGCCGCTGCCGCCGTCTGAATAGACTGATGGTTAGAGCGTCGGCCTACTACGCAGACTGCGGTTCAAAACTTCGAACTCCAGCTATGGATCGTTTTTTTTTTGTTTTCGTATAGAAAATCGATGAAAATTCAATTTCGCCCACTTACTTTTGGTTTATATGCCAACCCGTAATGCGTACACCACTACATACGCAATTACTAGATTCATTTGTGCTTTTCCATGAAGTACAATTTTACTTTTAATTTAAGCAGAATTTTAGCATTACCATAGCTCGCGTGTAATAATGCCTCTTTCACACGACCTGACCTAACTTTCACGGTATCCGTAGGATTATATTTCCTCAAAAATTAAATTGATTCAAATTTGCTAATAATGTAATATATTTTTCAAGTTTCGTTATAACTATTGTAAAGTACAGAAAAAAATAATATTCTGAATGAAAATGACAACATTTTCTTAGTAAAATTCTTCATAAAATAAGAAAAAGAAATATCTGGGGAAAATCGAACACAAATTCCCTAAGCTCTATCGTTGTACGGTTTTAATTTTGATTGTTGAGCCAATAGGAAGTCAATGATTAATTTTGACGTAATTTCTTTGTCGTTAGGTTTGTAGGAAATATATTTTTTAATTGCACCCAAGCGAAGCCGGGCGGTTTGCTAGTATACCAAGATATAAAAAACATCTAAGCCTCGGTAATAAATATTTTTCTTTTTAACGTTACAAAAGTATTCAGATCAGGTCGTGTGAAATGTGATTAAAGATAATTTGTGACGTTCTCAATATAAAGGGACCTTATGGAAGCAGGCGGTTACGCCGTTTTTAGAACTGTTACCATAGTATTCGTATAGTTACAAGAATAAAAAGAGCGTAACTGCCTTCCTCCGTAAAGTCCCTTTATATTGAGAACGTAACATTTATTATAGAAAGTACTATCTAATACACGGTGCATTTATCTAATAGTTGTCTAGCATTTGAACTTTATTTTAATCGGTTCTTAGTAAAAATATTAATTTGGCACAATTTTCTAAGAGAAAATAAACATAAAAAATCGTCAAGTGCATCCTTTTTTGCAGGAAAGATGAGTCAGTTCGATCTACTAAGGTAAAGCGCATACTAATCCACACCAAGAGCATAGATACGCACCTTAGATTTATTTTTTATTTTTATGAAGGGACCTAGTTAGCCTCTGACGGCTTTGACTATTTCACCGGAGGGAGGGCGAGATTGGTTAGAAAGTGACAGATATGTTGTCCACATCGATAAACACGACCACGTAGACTTGAACGTATAATAGATATCTAGAGAAAAGGCATAACAAGGCGTGTGGTTTAAGCGTTTATGAATTAAATGCTATGCATTTTAAATAATAATAATATTTTCATTATTTGATACCGTTTACAGTTGGAAATAAGGAAATTGTCAAGCGCGTATACTTTGGGTATTGGGTAAGCGTGGCGCCATCTAGTGAAAGACGCGTGAAACTTTTACTGCTGTTATATTTTAGTGCCATCTATTTTTCAATTACGAGATAGTGCCTGATGAAATACTTCCTATGGTCTCTATAATATTGCAAATAGTGTTTTTTTTTTAAATCCAGCGTTTGACAGTTTCCTCATTCTAATAGTCCACCATGATTGATTTTTGTGTATTATAACTTAGTGATTATTTTCTTAATTGACTTTTATTTCTATCTATATTATGTAATTTTTTATTTTAATGTGTGGCGATATATCTCTTTCAAAACAGTTAAACTATTGAAAATGTCAACATTATTAGGGATTTACTATGCGATAATAAGATGAATTTACACGATCACGTTGACATTCACGGACCGGGTAGGATCGTGTATAGACGCCTTTTATAATAAATTACTATATTTATCTCTATTAAACTACAGACAGATGAGAAACAGACAGCCATATACAATGTACGTCGGTTGGACTAAGCTAAAGATATCAGATAGGTTAGCAAATAATATCACAAATAAGAGTGTAGACATTCATTTCAAAATAAGAATATTACTTATCTATGTATATTTACCGACAATATATTTCTACATCAATGATAACAATATTTTTAGATTATTTTATAATAATTCGTTTTAAAATAAATTTCAATAAAGCGCATATATTCTTCGTTTTTTTAGATAAAAATATTTTTAGATAAATATTGTTACCGCTCTATGAAATAACGTGTATTTCAATCTGAAAAAACGACGAAGAGATTTGTATAACAAAGTTTGTTTTATAGTAACGAAATCGCGTTCCGACTGTACATCCGCTGGCCAGGGACTGCAATACCGGTATAATTTGGATATCGATATCGAATATCGATAATTAGGTATATTTTTATCGATATAGGTATCGATAAAAAAAAATCGGTACATTAAAATCGATATTTTGACAGAACTCTGTCATTTATGACTTTGTTTTTATTTTATTCAGTCAGGTATCATACATACCCGAATGAAACATACCCGGTTCAGATTGGTCTCATTTCTATAATGATAAACTGATGATGAAATCCATGAGGAATCAACGGAACTCTTCAAAAATCGTAGGTACACTCAAAGGCACTAATATTTACTCACCCATCGCGTCATGAGTGGCAATATTTGGCCAGGTGATTATGTATCTGATTACTAACAAGATTTGCTAAAAATATATGTACCATTAGTATCGGTAACAAGTGTTGATAAAAGTATCGATATCTGTTTACCGATACAATTATCGATATATTCGGGAAGTATCGATATTGTTATCGATATTTTCTTAAAACTACCGATACATCTCGGTTATCGATATACATTCAGTCAACAAAGTATCGGGAATGGATGATTTGTTTATGGTTCCAAATTCAAATTTTTGTTTTTTTTGTTGTTGTTAGATTGGCACAACTGTTTTCTATTTTGGCGCGGAGTTTGAGTTGCATCTGTTATTTATATTAAATACAGTGCTGTTTTTAGTTATATCATATCTAGTGTGTATTGCGAATTTCATAATGGACAAAAACATTGAACAAAGAGTTTGTCTTAAATTTTGCATCGCCAATGGAATTTCGTGTTCGGAGTCACTGAAAATGTTACAGAAGGCTTACGGTGATTCGACTTTATCAAAAACACGTGTTTATGAGTGGTACAAAGCGTTCAAAAGCGGTCGAGATGTGATGGAAGATTTGCCTCGCTCTGGTAGGCCATCAACGTCTGCAACTGAAGTTAACATCGCAAAAGTGAAGGAAATAGTGACTGAAAATCCTCATTCAACTTTGAGAGAGATAGCCGCCGAACTTTCTGTATCTCACGAGTCGATCCGTACTATTTTAACTAATCATTTGGGTATGAAACATGTTACCGCTCGGCTAGTCCCAAAAGACCTGAATTTTCTCCAAAAACTCAATCGCATGAGAGTCGCTGAGGACATGCTAGAACGAGTCAATTCCGACCCAACATTCATGAAACGCATTGTTACTGGTGACGAGACGTGGGTTTACGAGTTTGACATGCAAACTAGTCAACAAGCTTCGGAGTGGCGCCTTCCAACTGAACCGAAACCGAAGAAACCACGCCAAAGTCGATCAAAAGTCAAAGTCATGTTGACTGTTTTCTTTGACTATCGCGGTGTTGTGCACTCGGAATTCTTGCCGGAAGGTCAAACGGTAAATAAAGAATATTATTTGAGCGTTATGCGGCATTTAAGAGAGCAAATTCGACGAAAAAGGCCAGATTTGTGGAATGAAAATTCTTGGATTTTGCACCACGATAATGCGCCTTCGCACAAGGCCATCATTGTGAAAGAATTTTTGACCAAACACTCAACAAATACCATCGAGCAACCACCATATTCACCAGATATGGCTCCTGCCGACTTCTTTCTTTTTCCTAAACTCAAATTACCACTTCGTGGCACCCGTTTTCAATCGGTAGAAGACATAAAGGAGAATTCGCGCCGAGAACTGAATTCAATTCCGGAAACAGCGTTTAAAAAATGTTTTGATGATTGGATTATTCGTTGGCGTAAGTGTATCGTTTCTGAAGGAGCATACTTTGAAGGTGATAAAATAAATTTGGATGATTAACAAACAGTTTGTGTATTATTGATCTTTTCCCGGTACTTTCTTGACAGAGTAGTACAGTCCCTGTCGCCGGCAACACACTTGGCTGTTATTTGTCAAATGTGACCTTCTCAATATAAAGGGACCTTATGGAGGCAGGCGATCACACTGTTTTTAGAACTGTTACCATAGTATTCGTATAGTTACAAGAATAAGGACAGTGTAACCGTCTTCCTCCATAAGGTCCCTTTATATTAAGAACGTCACAAATATTGTAGTTGCGTAGAGCTTTCTTTCGGTATGTCAAATGGAAGAGATGTAAGACCATTATTTGGCAAATACTAAGTGAGTTGCCGGCATAAGTGTCAGCAGAAATGCAGATACACATAATCAACAGTAAGAAACTGTATCTCTGTCTGAGTTTGAGCGATGATTTGATTTAAAAATACAATTCATCCTTCTATCTCTCCTTCTCCATCTATCTAGAATTATCACGAATTCGTATTTCCACCAGTAGCTTAAAGAGACAACAAAAAACAGCATGCATTTTCCTTTAGGAAAGAACATAACTTCGGCTTAGCCCGTTTCAAACGACCGTGTGCAATATAATATGTGACGTTCTCAATATAAAGGGACCTTATAGAGGCAGGCGGTTACGCCGTTTTTAGAACTGCTACCATAGTATTCGTATAGTTACAAGAATAAGAAGAGCTTAACTGCCTTCCTTCATAAGGTCCTTTTTTATATTGAGAACGTCACATATTAGAGTCGCTACATCTTACCAACACTGCCGCCAAGGAGCGGTGCCTATTAGGTTCCGATGTTGGTGGGCCGTTCATGTATAATGCAAGCACCGAAGGGGGCTTTGATTATTTTTTATGACTCGAGAGAGGGGGTCTGAATGGCAATTTTTGAAATATACTTATAATAGGTATAAATTTAAATAAAAATAAAGAAACTTGAACAGATTTTCTAAAAATTATACTGTAGGCATACGAGCTCCCCCCCCTGATTTTCATTGACAAGGGGGGAAATTTTTAACGGCCCCTGCGGGCTTAACATGCGTACACGAGATAAAATTTGACAGGTTAAGGTTTGAAATAAAAGTGTCTTGATAAAATCGCTATAAAAAAGTGAAAATCGCTATAGTCGCTTAGTAATAAAAGTCATGATACTCTTATTTTAAACCTTAAGCGTTAAGTCTTACGTTAGAATATGGAATCGATGTATTCATTTCCCTAGCACCTGTCAAAGTTTATCTCGTCTATGCATGTTAGGCCCGCTGGGGATGAGAGCCGGTAATGTATTTAAGACAGGAGCGCTCCATCAGTCGTCAGGGTTGCCAATGTAATTACGATCTTGAGATTACAATTCACAAATGTGACGTTCTCAATGTAAAGGGACCTTATGGAGGCAGGCGGTTACGCCGTTTTTAGAACTGCTACCATAGTATTCGTAGTTACAAGAACAAGAAGAGCGTAACTGCCTTCCTCCATAAGGTCCCTTTATATTGAGAACGTCACAAATGTCCATGTGTTTAAACCCACTTACCACCAGGTGGGCTGTGAGCTCGTTTGCCTTTTCCACACCAAACAAAAACGTTAAAGCATAATTATTTTCTTATCATTAACAAATAATACCTAAGCTGTTGGTGGAAATAAAACTTTACCACCACTATCTCTAACTTATACATATTTCCTTGCTTTTTTAATATTTAACTCCAATAGTACCTATAAATGCAAATTAATTAAGTACACTTAAAATTCACGTCTTAACATTTAATATATATAAAATTATATAATGATAAATTCCTTTACCTAAGACTCGACATTATATTTTTTAATTTCATTAGTTTAATTTCATTTGAAGAATACACCTCATTCTTCTTATATTTCTTTTTCTTTTCTTCATATACCAATTCCTTTTTTTAATTACTACTTACAATATTTAAACATGTGATGTCCTAAAGAGTAAGTATTTAAATTATATGTATATTTTTTTTAAACCTATATTGATAATTTTACATATCGCAAAACATATGGTATAACGTTATATATCACTGAATACACATGTCAACTATTTGCATAAAATTAGTATATGTAATACACAGTGCGCGAAAGATTTTGTATATCTTACTTGAACGCGCGGTCAACGCAGGCGTTTAGGTGAAACGGATATATACCTATGACAGCCGAGCGCACTGCACGAATTAAAATATGATTGAAAGTGTTATTTTTAATTTTATAGACCATCATATACAAGTACAGTGACTAACAATAGTTTGGACGTCGGGTTTGTTTAGATAGATGCATACACAATTATTTTATTATAAAATGCAAAACTTAGCAAGAAACTGGCCAAACTTATTGGCATTTATAAATAACTATTTATAATCAATAACCACATACAAATGTATAATTAAAATGTATAAATTCGCGTTAAAAACAACAAGCGCACTCGTTTAAGACTCATATACACGGTACGACGGTCGTGTCGTGTATAGGGCGTTTAATAACTCTAATGACAAGCATTGTCTGTGGTAAAACTATTTCAGATATGGACTGTTAAAATTAGTGCAAACTTTATTTTGTGGACCGATAACCACAAAATTTTCAACACGTTCAACAAATAGTATATTTCTTGTTATATTTATAAAAAAACATAGATATAATATCTTCGATTGGAGCTCTAAGCGAGTTCTAAACACAAACTTTTACTTTTGACACCGGGACCCAAAATCAGACTTATATTATCTACATACTGAAATACACCATAAACAATATATAACTTAATAATTGTGACGATACTGAGACATTGCAATCAAATAATCACACGTAAATAATTAAATAGAAGAAGTGATCCCTTCTTTAAATTAAACTAAAAAAAACCCGGCATATCGATCCACAATACAACTGGGCATTTAAATCAGAATGCGTGTAAGTGACAGCTGACCCTGCCATCCGCTACATCCGAGAGTGAATGCCCTGTTTAACGTTTATGGCAGTCGAGTAGATGTTTAAACGCTGGAAGTGGCTTGCTGACTGCTATGGTCGGATAGCACCGATGCTAGATCTGGCTCTCGTAATACTGGCGGCGTCCCGAATGGAAAGTCCTAGAATAAAGATGACTGAGTGTTTGTCTATCCTGAGATTTCAGCTTCGTAGTTTTAAAAGTGGATTCACAATGAGAAATCACCAGTGATCGGAATAGGTAGAGTATATTTACCTAAACTTGACGCATGTTCATTCATCCGTGAGTGAGATGGGAACACATTATTGAATGAACATGCATCAAGTTTAGGTAAATATACTCTACCTATTCCGATCACTGGAAATCACATGTGATAAATATAGGTATGGTTAGGAGAGCAGAACCCAAGTCTCGCAGCTACAATATACTAGGAATAATTTTATTTATCATTAAAATCTGAATAGAAATAGAAGCGGACGAAATAAAACATGTTCAATAATTCACCGAACTAATTTTTGCTAATCCTCATGGCCCCTCTTAACGATCGGCCACGGTGGGCGAGCATGAGGGACGAAGTTACGCGTTAGAGTGAGAAAAAAGAGAACTTGCTTGCAACCCATACTCGCCCATCATGGCCAATCGTGAAGAGGGGCCACCACGGAACGTCCAGGTCCAGGTGGTCAGGAGGCAGGTACCTGCGCGGGCAGCGCGCGGGGCGCGGGCGGCGCGGGCGGCGGGGGCCGGGGCGCGCGCGCGGGCGACGCGCACTCCGCGCACTCGGCCGGCGCCGCGCGCGCCGAGCGCCGCGACCACGACTCCGGCATGCAGCTGCGATCGACAATTGCATTTTAAAACTTATACACTAAATAACGCGGCGACAGTTGGCGTCATTGTCTAGCGGTCACGATTTATTTGCGTCACCGGCAACCCGCTGCGTAGTAATACCGCGTGTACTACGAGTAGTACCCCTCCTTCCCCTCTCCTTTCCCCTTTTTCCCAGACTGCAAGATGTCCGCTTGATGGGAACTTCTGCATCTCGGACCGCTGGAACGAAGAGTGGCGGGCTAATCCTCCTCCGTACTTAGGACTAACTAAATTAGACCCTACAAGAAAACCTGAAGGATTTGGCCTGCCTCGCAGGACCTGGTGTAACCTCAACAGGCTGCGCATTGAACACCGCATTGAATTCATGCACCGCTGTGGCTGGAGGACGTCGCCGGCTTGCGACTGCGGCGCCCGGTGCTGAACATGAACCATATCATCCGCGAATGTCCTAAACGCAGATTACCAGGGAATGCCTCCGACCTGTACCCTTAGTGGAGACGCATCCCAATAGCTGAAAACACTTAGTATACCTTTATAATTTGAACGACTTGTAGAATTGCATAAGTTAAACCATACGATTAAAATAAAGTGACTACCCTCGTCGTCGTGGAAGAGCGCCCCGGGAAACGCTTTGCAGGGGGACTTAGAGAATTGTACAGTCGAAGTCATAAATATGTTTACACTTTAGTACCTTGTCACTTTAATCGCTCTGACAATTTCATATGACAGTTTAAACACGACGTTGAATAGACAAGGTACTAAAGTGTAAACATATTATTGACTTCGACTGTACGCACTTACGCCGGGTGCCAGGGATTGGGTATCAAAATTAGATATAAGACTATGAACGGGACATAAAGCCATACGATAATAATAATACTAACCTAACATGCATCACGGGAATAAAGTGACAGCACGAATAAAAAGTTGCTAGAGTAGAATACGATTATTTCCAGTTTGACATTCGGAAATTCTCGACATTCATCGGGAGAGATCGGCAGTACAGACCTCGAGGGCCAGCTAAAGTATAAGACGGTAGGTGTCAACATCCGTGTTTTTAACCCCCGACGCAAAAAGAGAGGGGTGTTATAAGTTTAACGTGTCTGTCTGTGTATCTGTGTATCTGTCTGTGGTATCGTAGCGCCCAAACGGATGGACCGATTTTCGTTTATTTTTTGTGTCATAGATAATGTTATCCCGAGTGTTCTTAGCCATGTTTCATGAAAATCTGTTCAGCCGTTTGAAGATCATCAGCTCTTTTAATTGATGAGGGGATCTGATTTTTTAATTCTTGAAATCTTCTAGTGACGAAGTCCCTCCAGTGAAAATGTACGTGCTCGGAGCCCGTTAATAATATAATAATAATATAATAATAAATATCAGGGACAATCTCACACAAATTGACCTAGTCCCGAACTAAGCTCTAGACTTGTACTATGGGTACTTGTACTAGACAACGATAAACATATACTTATGTAGAGAAATATATACTTAAATACATAGAAAACATCCATGACTCAGGTACAAATACTCGCGCTCATCACACAAGTATTTGCCCATACCGGGATTCGAACCCGGGACCGCTAGCTTCGTAGGCAGGGTCACTACCAACTAGGCTAAACGAGTCGTCAATGCCTGGGTCACACCAGATGCGTGGCGTAGACGTGCACGTGCGCGTTCGCGTTCGACTGCGTTGTATAGTATGAATCCTCACATGGACGCAGCTATACAACGCAGTGGAACGCGAACGCGCACGTGCACGTCTATAATAATAATAATAATAATAATAATAAATATTTATTTCAGACATGTCCATATTATGTTAGTTACAATAAAGCTTAAACCTATGTTAGAATAAGTAATTAAATTGCATTACATTACATTCAATATACTATGTTAAGGTGCGGCTACTTGGCTTATGTATCTCATTCCAATAGCGTTGAAATGGACCGTCGAACCTCTCCGCTACCGTGGCTAGGATGGAGTTCGCGCCGCCGCGCACGCGCCAACTATGCAACGCATCCGGTGTGGCCCAGGCTTAAAGTCATTGCTCAGAGGGTTTTTAGGCGCTGTTATCGGGGGTTTTTAACTCGGTTAGGTTATTACTCACGCCTGGTGCACGATGTGCGCGCACGGCAGCGAGGCGAGCGGCTCGGGCGCGTCGGCGAGCGGCTCGCGGCAGCGCGCGCAGGCCGGCGCCGCCCACGCCGCCGCCGCGCGCGCCTGGCGCGCCGCCGCGCCGCCGTCGCCCAGCGCCGTGTAGATCTCCGCCAGGCGCAGGCGCACGCGCCGGACCAGCATCTGCCACCAACACTGTTATCAGCAGTGATCGGGGTTTTGGATGCAATTCGCGGGATTTCGAACCGTAACCATAGTATGGATGTGATTATAATCCCGCGACCACGTCTGTATAAAAAAATGACTTTTTTTAAATAATAAAAACATTTATTTCAATCGTTGACCTGTAAATTCGATTGATATCATGTAAAATAAAATAGAATAATTATCCTCCAACATCAATACAAATCCCGGGATGCCGGGCATATCCATTATTACCTAGCATAATGTTTAAGGTCAATCATCCCAGATTGCACTGGGAATTCCGATCACTGTGATATATGACAAAAAACTGTCCTTTATCAAACCACACGAAGCCCGGAATCCCGCGACATATCCATACTAGCATAATGATTGAGGTCATTCACCCCGAGTCGCATCCAAAACCCCGATCACTGGTTATCAGTGGACTGTATAGCGTTATTAAACAAAATATCTCTACAGGAATACTTCTACTTGCGTTCACATACCATCATGAAGGTAGCCTGAGTGCCGTTGCTTTTTGATGCCATAAAAAATAATAACTGGATAAAGCATGCGTCACTCTCGCACTTACAAACGTCTCAGAAAGTGACAGATATACATTTATCCACATCGATAAAGTAGACCATAATTACGCGGCCGATCGGACGCGATTAGTTGAAAAGATTTTGAATTTGCCGCACACGATCACGAACACACACACTCACAAGCACACTCACATACATGCACACACTCACAAGCACACTCACACACACTGTATACGATCGTCTTTACTTTGCATATGTATACGTCCGTACAGATATATAGTTGTTGTTCTATATTATTAGTTAATTAATTGTCTAAAACTGTGTTCATGAATTCTAATTGATGTCCCTATGAAATAAATAAATAAATAATTAAATCATAAAGCCTAGTTGGTAGTGACCCTGCCTACGAAGCTAGCGGTCTCGGGTTCGAATCCCGGTACGGGCAAATATTTGTGTGATGAGCGCGAGTATTTGTTCCTGAGTAATGTAAATTTAAGTATGAATTTCTCTATATAAGTATGTTTATCGTTGTCTAGTAGGTACCCATAGTACAAGCTTGGAGCTTAGTTTGGGACTAGGGCAATTTGTGTGAGATTGTGTCCGATACTTATTTGATACTTATAAAAGACCCTTAGGTGATACAAAAGTGGCCGGGACTTCCCTTTACATCTCTATTTTTATAATAAATTACCCGACATAGTTTTAGAGTTACCCCTTCCAGCACTTAAAAACTACTTGAAAAAGTCGTTGATGTCTAAAGCGTACTATATATAGGGTCGAGGACTATCTAACGGACACAAATGCTTGGCCTAAACCAGAAAATTAACAAATGCTTACTACTCGTACACACCTCATAAAAATCATGTAAACGCCGTATCTTGTCTAGGGGACACGGTTTATGTAGGAAGACATGTTAAACTGTTTTGTGTTATATATATTTTTTTTTCTCGTAATCATTCTGACATGTTTTCCTGCAAAACTACGCAAATATTGAATGTTATTTTTACAGTTTTATATAATGCTAGAATAAGTAGTATCATTGTCATAAGTAAGTTCTATTAAAAAAATGACTAACTGTTGAGTTTCTTGCGGCGCTTCTTCTCAGCAGTGTTCTCCTCT
Organism: Tortrix viridana; assembly: GCA_963241965.1. Taxonomy (NCBI): domain Eukaryota; kingdom Metazoa; phylum Arthropoda; class Insecta; order Lepidoptera; family Tortricidae; genus Tortrix; species Tortrix viridana. The sequence continues at coordinate 2,205,284 of OY725201.1, forward strand.
TGGGAAGCGCTGGTAGATTTTGACGTGTAAAAGTGCCCGTGCGGCCTACTTACTGAATAAGTATCTTTTATGTTTTTTATATTTTTTATCTGTATCTCGCCCCTTCGCCCGGGTGGGCGCGCGTACCTTGGCGCCGACCTCGGTGGCGACCTCGAGCAGGCGCGTGTTGAACTCCAGCGGGCGGCAGTTGCAGATGCGGCCCTGGCGCCGCAGCGCCTCCAGGCAGCGCGCCGCGCCGTCCATCGCCTCCATCTGCGCCAGCCGGTCGCCCAGGGCTTGCCCGGCGCCCATTGCTACTTCGTAATGCCTGAAATAGAACAATGGATCAATTGTTTCAAGGACACTGACGACATATCATCATATACAGTCAAGGTTATAAATATTAATACATTTTAGTACCTTGTCGTTTTACTGTCATGTTTAAACTGCCATTTATGAATGTCACAACCAGGGACCGTAATACCGGTATAATTTGGATATCGATATCGGATATCGATAATTAGGTATCTTTTTATCGATATAGGTATCGATAAACCATTTTCGTTACATTAAAATCGATATTTTGACAGAACTCCGTCATTTATGACTTTTATTTTTTTTATTCAGTCAGGTAACACACTTACATACCCGAATGAAACATACCCGGTTCTGATTGGTCTCATTTCTATAAGAATGATAAACTGATGATGAAATCCATGAGGAATCGACGGAACTCTTCAGAAATCGTAGGTACAGTCAAAGGCACTAATATCCTATACACCCATCGCGTCATGAGTGGCAATATTTGGCCAGGTGATTATGTATCTGATTACTAACAACAAGATTTGCTAAAAATTACCAGTAGTATCGGTACCAAGTATTGATAAAAGTATCGATATCTGTTTACCGATATTTAAGTTTACCGATACAATTATCAATATAATCGGGCAATATCGATATTTTCTTAAAAATACCGATATATATCGTTTATCGATATACACTCACAGTCACAGCAATTAGAGTGACAAGGTACTTAAATGTATACATATTAAATATTTATGACCTTGACTGTACAGTCGCTAATATAACACCCCCCGACAAAATTGGCCCCTCTATTTTCAAAGCTCATAACTTTTAAATGGTCTACCTACCAACCGTTGTTCCTCTACTCTTCTCCTTCGCTAAGTTGTCGGTCGTTTTGCGACCACTGGCGCCCAACGTGGGGCCATTTCCACAATAACCTAATTAATAGTAATTTTTTTACCTGAGAGCCTTCCCGATGTCACATTTCCGTCTGTACACGTCGCCAGCGATGCGCACGGCGCGCGCGTAGCTGCCCTGGTCGCCCGCCACCGCCGCCAGCCTCAGGGCCTCCTGGTAACAGAAGAGGATGCCTGATGTGGGATAACATGCGTCAAGCTACGCGTATTCCGCCATCCAAAGAAATAAATTATTATTATTATTATTATTATTAATTGTGATTTTCATACTTTATACCAAGGCCCTTGTCTATACTACCTTTTCTTTAGACAGCGACAGTATCTTATGGGGCATCCATACGATACAATTTTACGATAAATTTTACTAGATTGGCAATCAAAGTGGTTATGTAGTGTGGTATATATATGGTACGTGTGAACGGACAATCTGACTGTAGCCAATTCAATTGGCTAATTGAAGGGCAATCGAATTGTATCGTGTGGATGCCCCATTATGTTGGGAGTTTAACTGTCGTGCGGAAAGAATGTTGCACTGGCGACCATGATGGCTAGTGTTGGGATAGGTATATTTCAAAAGTGAATTGGTACATAAATTTGGCGCTGTCGTATACGGTGGCCCATCACTATTGTTCGATTTATCAATGTTATCGATTTAAAATCCATATTAGACGTCAGCAATGCCAGGGCGGTACACACACAGCAAAATCAGTCAGCATAGGTAGTGAATACTTTTTTTAAGCCTCATTTAAAGGACATCATAGCGCTAAGGAAACAAGGTAAGGTATCCAAGTTCGATTGCTTCCATGAAAAAACTTACATTGCAGTAATCGTGCGCATCACCCAACTCCCCTCTTGCTCTTAGCGCAGCCGCCATTTGCAGTAACGCAATGCGATGGTGCCTCGTGTTCAAGTCGGCGGCGCGCGGCCCGCGGCCGAGGTCGCACGCGCGCGCCGCGCAGGCGACCGCGCGCTCTGCGTCGCGCAGGCGCCGCCAGAGCTCTGACAGGCCTACGTACACCTGGAGATGGAAAAGAAGTTCAATGGTGCTTTTTCATTAGCGAGGCGAGAAAATCGCGACGCCTTTGTTTTCGTTGCAGAGTTAATGAATACTATGTTATAGTAATACGGTTCAATATTAACAACAAATATTTTAAATTCTCGCGAGCATCCAGCCTATTTCCAGCTAAGAAAGGGTTTAGATAGCTGCTACGTCTAAAACCTCGGAGAAGATCAACAGGAGGCCAAAAAGTACCCAGAAAACCCGTAAATTTGTAGCTACATCACAAACTCCATCCGACTCGCACTTGGCCGGTTGTTCGTCCCGACCTGCAGCAGCAGCGTGTTGTCGCCCTGCGCCTGCGCCACGCCCAGCGCCTTCTGGAAGCCGTCCATGGCCTTGGAGAAGGCGCCCAGCTCCAGGCTCACGGCCGCCACCGTGAGGTGCACGCAGCCCGCCGTCGAGCCGCCGCCGCAGTCGTTGTACAGCGCGTGTCGCGCGTACGACAGCGCCCTTCAGACAGACAGTTACAGGTTCAACTGGGTGTTTTTTTATTCGTTTAAAAATTTTTGGGGATTAAATCAGTAAGTCATACTGATCAAGTTTCACTATGGGACCAACCCCGAAATGAAAAAAAAATTGACCATCCCATACATTTTGGCTAGTCAGCTGACGATGTTTTGTATGGGAGGGTCAAATTTTTTTTGGCGATTTCGGGGTTGGTCCCATAGTGAAAGTTGGTCAGTATGACTTACTGATTTAACCCCCAAATTTTTTTAGACGAATAAAAAAACACTCAGTAGAATGCCGAATCGTAGACGTGTTTGACGGTAGCTGGCACTCAATATTGGTACCAAACCAGCCTAACATGACCTGAGTAAAAGTCGTAAGGTTTTCAAAATTTGCCAGTTTAAAGTTTATATTCATAATCGCACAATAACTAAAGTATGCTTGAAGTACGGTTTGTCCTTATCTTTCATTGTGACATTTGAATCTGACAGAAAGTGACAAAGCATAGTTTTACTAAAATAGGTTTGTTGTGCGTTTATGAATAAGGGGGTACGTTTTTTTGCCAATTTAAACTTTAAATATTTTGAAAACAATGCTACTTTTACTGAGGTCATGTTAGGCTGGTTCGGTGTGGGGATAATGCGTAACGCATTTCCACCCGTCTAAAAAAGGCTGGTTTGGTCCGTCTTAGGCTGGCCTACCTCCGGTGTCAATGTGACGTACGACTTATGGGACACTGTATTACGATTAAAACCTTACGTGGGTAAGTTCATGTAAAAATCGTACCTGTCCAGTCCTCCCAAGGTCTGGTGTGCCCTCGCGAGGTTCAGGTAGGCTTCAGCGCGCATCGGTGCAGAGTCCAGCTCCTCGGATATACCGAGCTGCCGGCTTGCGAACTCTAGGGACTCTCTGAAAGTAAATTATAGCTTTAAAAAAATCTTTATTAGGACCAGCTTTTGGTGCAGGCTGTACTTTTTTGCACCTGCTGATCAAGATCAAATTAACAAGTCCCAATTCGGTGGGTCTATGTTAAGTACCTACAGCAAAGCGAAGTGGTCGGTCCGGTGGACCAGCCTTGGACGTGTGACATATTAATGATGATGATGATGGAGAAGATAATGATGTTGATTATGCTGATGATGATGAGAATCATGACGATGATAATAACTCGCCTGTACTTCCCGAAGTCCATGTACGCCTGGTACAGGTGACCCAGCAGAGCGAAGCGGTCGGTCCGGTGGCGAACCCCCCGCAGAGCCGAGAGCCACACCTTGACTGCCAGCTGCTGTTCGTTCTGACCGTACAGACGGACGCCACGTTCGATCTGATTGATAAATACTCATTGTATATTCAGGGTGATTGGTTCTTCGATATATTCTGTTTAGGGGGGCATAGAAATATGAGTATTTAAACTATATGAGGGGGCAAAAATAGTGCGGAACCCTAAATAGCCTCTAACCTTCCTCCTTGTGAAGTACTGGTTCAGCCGCGACCGGCAGCCGCGGAAGCAGTTCAGCAGCCCCGCGGTGGACAGAGGTATGCGGGGCCGATTGTAGTTATATTATAGTCTATCACGTGACAGGTAAGGTAGTATAGCTATATACTCTGTCGATTGACTGATAGGTATGTAGTTAAGCTATAGACTATCGCTTGACTGGTAAGGTAGTTTAGCTAAACACTATCGCTTAGCTGTACGTATTGTAGCTATATAGTCTATCGATTGACTGATAGGTATGTAGTTAAGCTATAGACTATCGCTTGACTGGTAAGGTAGTGAAGCATATAGTCAATCGCTTGATTGGTGAGGTAGTGTAGCTATAGTCTATCGCATGACTAGTGTTGCTATAATCTATCGCTTGACTGGGTAGGTATTGTAAGGTCAGGGCTTACCTTCCTCCTCGCGAAGTACTGGTCCAGCCGCGACCGGCAGCCGCGGAAGCAGTCCAGCAGCCCGGCGGTGGGCGGCCGGTGCGCGGGGCCGAACCGGGAGCCCCACCGCAGGCCTCCGTTGCGCTCCGGGTACTCCTCCGCGAACGAGTGGAGCTCTACGACCGAAAATGTAATGAATATTTGGCCATCCTACAATGCTTAACTTCCTTACTAATATTACAAATGCGAAATTGAGTTTGTTTGTTGGACGAAGACGCGGGCAAAAGCTTGTATTATAAATGTGAAAGTTTGTATGGATGTTTATGTTACAATCGGCTAAACGGATTTTGATGAAATTTGGCACACAGGTCGTCCATATCTTGGATCGACACAGGATACTTTTTATCCCAATAAATTTGATAGTTGCCGAGGATAAAGCAATAAACGACTCCTACGAGTATACGGACGGATTCGCGGGCTTTATTTATCCACTCAATTGCTCGTGCAAATTGTATCGACCTTATTGATAAGCAAATAAGGGTTGTCACTGGCAACTATAGTTGCATAAAGCATGTGCACTAACTAGTTCCATAATTAATAAGCTCTAGGCTTGTAGGTATCATTCTATTCTCTACTCTAATCCAACTTAATCAGCCGAGCGAAGCGAGGTCGAAAAGGCGTCCTAGTGTGTTCGTATTTGTTTAACTGTATCTAAAGTGTTGTTGATGCGTTCTTATTTTTTTATTTAATCTTTATTGTACAAAAATACAAATTTGAGTGCAAAAAGTGAGCGTAATGGCATAATAGCCTTTTGTTAGAAGAATAGTACCTCAAACAAATATAGTCTTTATAAGTTCAAATGTGGGATGTGGTGGGTTCAGGTATATGTTGTCAAATAAAGAATATCTGACAGATAAAGTAGCTTTCTTACCGCCCATCTCACAATCTACAAGTAAAAGATAAAAAAAGTATTCAGTAAGTACGCCGCACGGGCACTTTTACACGTCAAAATCTACCAGCGCTTCCCATGAGGATACCACTGCTGAGAAGAAGCGCCGCAAGAAACTCAACAGTTAGTCATTTCATTGTTTAATGTATAGTATATCTGTCACATAAATCAAGCCCTTTGCCTTTCGTACACTTGAAAATAGACAAGGAGAGGGCATACTTTATGTGGTAGATAAATTTACTTGTCGATTGTGAGACAGGCCCTTATACTTGAATAGACAAGGAAATGGCTAACTATAACTGGCAGAAGTGGCAGATAAATTTACGTGTTGATTAAGAAACAGGGCCCTCATATTTATATAACTATTACTATGCGAAACCTTTTTTTTTGTCAATCGTGCAATCCAATATGTTGTTTAGGTATGCTATTTAATTGTTTTGCGTTTATCAGCTGCTATTAAGCTTTCCGACAAAGCGTAATGAAAACATACAAACAATTGTATGACAGACTCACCTGTTTGTTCAGGCAATCCTGGAGAACGATTGTCATGAATTAGAATAATTGTCAAAAGAACTACTCAAGAAAACTCCGAAAAACGAATGGTATATATATAAAAGAAAAACTAAAGGTATATATACCCTATCCTTACTAATATCATGATGCGAAAGAATTTTTGTTTGTGCCGTCTTACGGTGCGCCAAAGTTCACATAATACATAATTTGTAGTCCAAATGTATCGTTATTCATCATTTAATTATCGCAAGTCCTAAAGTATTTTTAACCGAAACCGTTATTGTGTCAGGATTTTTTAAATATCTAACTGGTAAATAAGGTTCGGTAAGGTTAAGTTTGTTTTTAAAAAGTCCTAAGATCAGAACGGTTTCAGTAAAATTTATCGTAGAAGTTTATTGTATCTATTCCATATTCTAACGTAAGACTCAACGATTAAGATTTAAAATAAAAGTGTCTCATCCTGACTTTTATTACGTTTTATTACTAAGCAACTATAGCGATTTTCACTTTTTTATAGCGATTTTATCAAGACGGGACACTTTTATTTTAAACCTTAAGCGTTAAGTCTTACGTTAGAATATGGAATAGATGTATTCATGTCCCTAGCACCTGTCATTTTATCTCGTGTATTGCCTCATTTACATTCAGCCGAAGTGAGCAGGGAAGTGGGCAGGGAAGTGGGCAGGACCAGTGTGTGGACACGTCACTCGCGCTGTCACTACAATTCACTACATACATACATACATAAGATAGGTTATGATCAAGTTGTGACGTCTGTTTTTGTTTTTGCTTGCTTAGTGAGGCTAAGGGACTCTTGCCCATACTGCCAAATAAGGCGGGGCATGAAAGGTAGCGTGTGATTTTTAGTTTTTAATTTTTTTATGTTCGTTTCCCTTTCTTATTGTTTCTTTTTCCTCCTTCTTGTTTTGTAATTTATGTTTTATGTATCTGTCAAATTTTGTGTGTGTAACCTTCCGTGGTTTCACCTGATGGTTCCAACGGAAGACCAGCGCCGACTTTAATGCCGGCATTACGCTGAGTTGGGACCATTTCGTGACTACATTCTTTCTGTGTGTATTTTTCTGTCCTTTGCTGATATTTGTCACGAATAAATGTTTTTCTTCTTCTTCTTCTTCTATACACTTCCACTTCTGCTGCCCACTTCCCTGCTCACTTCCATGCTCACTTCCCTGGCCAAATGGGCTGAATGTAAACGAAGTATTTGCATGCTAAGGCCGCTGCGGATACATAGCGGATCAGTTATTTTACCTGGAGGCTCATCGAGGTGGTGCGAGGGGTCCGGGGAGCTGAGCAGTCTCGTGGCCGACAGCTGGTGGGCCGGCACCCCGCTGGAACAAATACCAAGAAGTATAGGCCGCCAGGAGGATGCCACAAAATAGGAAAGGAAATTTAAATTCCAAATTCAAAAAGTACTATTTTTAAAATATTTAGCCAGTGCTGTTATTTTAGTGATTAGCTATTTCAGTGATGTGCTATTTCAGTGATTAGCTATTTCAGTGATGTGCTATTTCAGTGATTAGCTATTTCAGTGATTAGCTATTTCAGTGATTAGCTATTTCAGTGATTAACTATTTCAGTGATGTGCTATTTCAGTGATTAGCTATTTCAGTGATGTGGTATTTCAGTGATGTGCTATTTCTATGATTAGCTATTCCTGTGATAATACTGACCCGAGGAAGTCCCGCGACTCTATAGAATCCCATGACATGTTCCTCGGGTGTAGACGACAGCGTCACCTGGCGGTCGGGTGCATCGTGCTCTCTCGCTCGCTCACCGCGCTCCAACACTGGGGGATGAGTGACAGTAGTTTAATTTAAAAAAAAACTGTTATTAAAGGGCAACACAGACTGACAGTCCGCCAAAATGTATGAAGAAATTGTATGAAATCGTGAGAGAAACTGATAATCGTGTTCTAATATAAAACTGACAGAGTTTTCTATTGAGTGAAACGGCATGTGAAGGCAAACAACAGACATTTCTTATTATCAAACCGCGTTTAGAAAGGGATTGAGTTCATATGTCATTTTTGAACTAATGCACGATATGACATTGTCAGTGGTAGAGTGTGCAGGCAGATAAATGAAATTGTTATTTTAGTAGAATGAAGTTATAAAGGCTGGAAAAAAACTTCAAATTATATTACTCAAATAAAATACAAATGTTGTTAATAAGTAATTACATTTAGAAAGACCATAAAATTAAATATACCGACCGTTTAATACTTTACCGCGATTCATATTTTATACAACGTACTATTTTTTAATAGCTACAGCAATTTTATAACGCGAAAATGATGTGAATTATATAGTGACAGATATGATATTAATATTTTTTTATAAAACATGACAACATTTACAGAGAATAGAGTCCAAATATGCAAAGCGTACTCTGTAAATCTATTAATTCTTTTATCAATAAGTGTCTGCACTTATGAAGATATCAAATATTGACTTATGATTATATTTAATTATTTATAAACGTACTGTTGTGCTAACGGTACTCTCGAATCCCTTTCTAATCGCGGTTTGATAATACATCCGTTCTAACCCATGTTCAAAACAAATTATTATTCTAAGCTATACAAACATTCACAAAATATTAATGAGATCAGATTGATAAGGGGGTGAGAAAAGAAAGTGTCCTACCCAGCTCAGACAACACGTGTATTATGCCTTAACAGATGCTCCATTTTTGACAGCAACACCGTAACATTACTATGGCATTACCTGAAAGACAGAAGGAAAAATTGCGTCAAATAAGTTGTCTTACGTTACCTTATATGAAAACAAAAAGAGGAAGATACGTGACCGGCGCGCGGGTTTTAGCACCTAAATATAGGCGCTGAGCGCCTATATTGAGTCGGTTGTCCGGCCGTTTCCGATCTGTCGACACGTGCGACGTCGTTATTATTTTGAGACATATGGCTGTCTCACTTACGCGGACGTTAGTCCATCAATTTATCTCTCTTGCTCCTTAGTGCATGTTTACAGCTGTGTGTGTGGAATTTGCGAATGTAGGTGTCGCGGCACGCATTATGTCAGTGTCTTGTACGGCGATAACGTGTCTTCCCCTTTTGCTTTAGTCTATGTACGTTACAATATGGAATAGTTGTATTCATTTCCCTAGCACCTGTCAAATTCTATCTCTTACTTGCAGGCTAGGGGGCCTGATAATATTATTATTATATTTTGACATATATAAGTATATCTTTACTAATCACGGGAGAGTCGTGGGTTCGAACCCGGGCTCGCACCTCTAAGTTTTTCGGAATTTATGTTCCCAATCCTCACTGGGCCCGCGTGGGAACTATAGCCCAAACCCTCTCATTGTGAGTGGAAGCCTGTGCCCAGCAGTGGGACGTATATAGGCTGGATTATATATATTATATAATCACGGGACATACAAAAATATTATTAAATGGAGAGCTATGTACCTATAACATGACTAACACACAAACCGCATTTATAGTCTACGATAGCTTGTTCGGATTTTTTTCAGGTATTAAGTAACTGCCGCACTCAGAGACGTCAATTAAGTTTTAAGTTTCATTAAAGTAGCTGCTGTCACTTCCTTTGCTATAGCAATAGAATAAGACGCAGCAACTTTAATGAAACTTAAAACTTAATTGACGTCTCTGAGTGCGGCAGTTAATCATTAAACTGCCTCAACCTGCCGACTGTTTTGCCAGGCCCTATACCCTATTCTTATTATTATTCTAATAATTACATTTAGGCAAACAGACGTGTTCAGTCTAAACATTACTTTAATAATTCAAACGTCAAATATCGCGTCATCTACCCCCATCCCTCATCATCCCATTCCTATGAAAAACGCGGGTAGAAACCTGACAGCACTGGCTGTCCTCCAACAACTGACAGTTCAGCTAAGGTGACGGTGCGAGTCGGTCAATGTCGAGTGTTATCTCCATTCCGCCATCCGCCCGAATCTCCAACACAGTGAGCATCAGCTACGCCGTCGCGTACACCCGGCGACACATCGCCAATCATCGCGAAGATATATTCAAGAGAAGTGCGTAAGACCGGCAGCCATACCATTTTCTGCCAGCGCGTAGCACCATATGAACCAGGTACGCGTTTTTTTCCCATTTCCCTTGCCTATCATCTTCAAGACGACATGTCTAAGGCTCGGACTATATGCATCCGGAATCGGTCCGGCCCGAAAAAAAAACGACCCGGGATAAGCCCGGATTCAATCCGCCGCTCAAACAATCACTTGATATGTGACGTTCTCAATATAAAGGGACCTTATGGAGGCAGGCGGTTACGTCGATTTTAGAACTGTTACCATAGTATTCGTATAGTTACAAGAATAAGAAGAGCGTAACTGCCTTCCTACATAAGGTCCCTTTATATTGAGAACGTCACATATTTCCATTGACTACATAGGAACCGGAGTTTTTTTTCAAACCGGACCGACTCCAGATGCATATATAGTCCGAGCACTGGCGTAGCTACCGAAGGGCTAGGCGGGGTAGTGCCCCGGGGCCCCAAGCTCGGGGAGCCCCCAAAACATGATTAGCAAACCTCTTAAAGAACTAGCGAAAAAATCTCCCACCTTCGAAATCTAAATAAAAGGGCCCTAGTTTTTTTTTGCCTCTAGCTACGCTACGCCACTGAGTCCGAGCCTAAATTATAAGGGTTCCGTTTGCCATTTCGCTACGGAGGCTACGTATTTGAATATGTGACGTTCTCAATATAAAGGCACCTTTTGGAGGAAGGTAGTTACGCTCTTCTTATTCTTGTAACTATACGAATACTATGGTAACAGTTCTAAAAACGGCGTAACCACCGGCCTCCATAAGGTCCCTTTGTATTGAGAACGTCTCATATACCCATGCTTAAAATATCGAAACTTACAATAGCGAACGGTTATTATTATTATGTCGATATTTATACTTTGTTTTTTTTTTCACAATAGAATAATAACATTAATAACGAAATTTAATAACGAAGATAATAATAATAATTCCACGTGGTTACCACGAAACACTCGTTTCGAACGTTCGGATGCGCCATCCCTTTCACTCGTAAATTGTTATTAAATCGTGAGAAAGGGAAGGAGCTAACGTAACTTCGAACTTCGAATTCAAGGTTGCCCCCCAGAAATCAACGTCAATAATAAAAGCCGGTCAAGTGCGAGTCGGCTTCGCGCACCGAGGGTTCCGCACAAACTTGTAGGATGTAAATAAATAGTTCGTTCACGGGAATCGAGTCTCGAAGATTTATCCCACCTTTTCAGAGGTTTTTTTCGAGCTGGAGGACTACTACAAATTAACGGTTTTCGGATTTTTTCCTTTCCTTGTGCTATAACTGGCTACAAGACATTGCTACTTGCGAAATTTCATGATTCTTACTCAACGGGAAGTGCCCTATAGGTTTTGATTCCCTTGAGATTCCCTTCAATATGCGGTATAAACGGCAGTAGGTATCTTTTGATTGCGTTGACTTAGAAGTTTGATTTTTCACAGCTTGCACATTGCAGACTTGAGTAAGTATTTGATATGAATTTCAACTTAATACCCCCCTCGCATTCCTGAGAAAAAGGGTCGTGACATGCAAACAGACAGATAGATAGACAGATGGACAACGAAGTTATTAGGATAAGGATTCCTTTTTTCCTTTTGAGGTACGGAACCCTAAAAACAAAATCCTTAAAAAATAATATCAAGATGTAAAACTTATGATGTAACTTAGACTTAGGTTTAATCTTTACCTAGCTCTCTATGACCTAGGTCACCCGGGTGTCTAGTATCTAGGTAATGTCATCTTAAACAAAATTAGGTCATTCGATTTCAACATAACCTACTCGTAAAAAATCGTAACTTACACAACTTAAAATACAATAAAAAATTTAAAGTTTGTGAAAAATAACCACAATTTAATTTTTAAAGGTTATCTGTAAAATATTGAATGTGTGTTTATACAATAAAAATAACAAAAATTCACTGATATAAGCTATTATTTTATAAGAAAACAGATTAAATTAAATAAAAAAAAACTACTCAATACTTTTTTTGTACAAAATATAGATCCAAACGAATCCTAAAAAAATAGGTTACTGCAAACCAAAAATAGCCTGATCAATGACTTTCATCAACATACACAAAATGATCTTTTTTTAAGCGTAACAAATCCCTTTTTTTAATAGTTATTTATAAAAAAAATCAGTATCGACTGTAAAAAAATCATTACTTACGCAAACGATTTCTCTGGATACTGTGTACACATGCTTTTGTTTTTGGTTGTCACTGCACTTTTTGGTTGTTTTTGGTTGTATTTTGGTTCGGTTTTGTGTGTTTGTCCGGTCGCTCGTTGCAATATTGGTTGGTTGGCGAGCTTTCTAGGAACACACCCCAATAGACGGGATGTGTTATGCTGGGGATCGCGGAAAGACGTGGAGTAGTCCTGTTACAATTATTTATATTTAAGGTAAAATACATAAGTAGGTATTAAAAAATTAAATGTTAGGTATACTTGATAAAGTAAATAATATAATTGAAGGAAAAATAATAACTAATACGTTGCATAGTTGTGTTTTATATCTATCCTCCTATTCTATAAACTATCTTTTAACCCTTAATTTGGCAAAAATATAAAAAGTCGGGCGTTCAAACCTCTTTAAAATAAAAAAAAGGCATAATAAATGAGTCACAAAAGAAATATAAAAAGTGAACGTTATGGTATGTCCAGTATGATGGACGTTGCCAAATTAAGGGTCAAGATCATTAAAACTATGCTTTTGTATCAATTTTTTTAGTGGATGTGATTTTTGGACAATTACCTGTATAGGTCGTCAATTAATCCTAAGTAAGAAAGTTGACTTTTTAGTAAACATTTTTTGTAATAACTAAAATATCTAAAACAACAAAAATTAATTTAAACTACGTTACCAGAGAGGATGATTATTGATTAACTATTTTTGTTAAGTAGCGCTTGGAAATTGATCACCATAGGACAGGCACTGCTTAATGTGGGACCAATGGTGTATCAAAATATTAAATGACACTATGAAAAAAAAAAGTTTTTTTTAGATAAACTAAATACCATATTTCACGAAACTTGTAGTCCGCATAGCGTCTCCTCGCCCGGCGCTGTGCTACCCAGCCTCCGTCTCCCTCGGTCGACGCATGCGCCCCGCGCGCCATCAAACTCTACTTATTGGAATACGCTCGCGGCACTTTTCAAAGTCAAAGTCTGTTTAGTGACAAAAAAAATACACTTTCCATAGACTAACTTTGTGTAAGTAAGATTTTATTAAGGAAAAAAAATTATTTTTTAAGATATTTTTTTTTAAATTAAGAACGTCAACGAGAGTTTTTTTCAAGTGTAGATACCTAAGATAAATATTTTGTTAAAAAAAATTTAAAACTCACGTTGATGTACTCATAAAAAAAACTGTAGTTTTTTTGTATCTAAAAAGTAATTTGAAAATCGTTTGGACCATATGGATTTGGAAATTCTCATAATTACACAGCAACATCAAATAAATAAATTAAAAGATAAAGCTCACATTTTTCATAATTTTATGTTACAAACCTATTGTCTTAGGGAGAAAAATCTGGTCGTCCAAATAGAAAGGGACCTTATCGCGGCAGGCAGTTACGCCTTTTTCACACGGCTGTTCACTAATGACAAGGCAATGAAAACTATAACAGCGTAAGCGCCCGCCGCCATAAAGGCCCTTTCGATTTGGAGGACCACAAATGTATTTTTAAATTTACTCTTTAAAACGCCTTATCTTTGAAGTTTGAGTGCCGAAAAATCTGAATTAATTCAGACAGATAGATTATTCTATTTAAAAAATATTTTCAACTCGAAAAATGAAATTATGGTTTGAGGTTTAACATTTTTTGAGGAATTCAATTAACTTTATAAACCCTTCCCAAATTGTTTACATTGGCTACTCTCGTTAAAATCACGGGTTATAACAATGTTTGCATTATTTATAAGCAGAACAATTTTACCACCTACAGAACCCTCAGTGCGCGAGTCCGAATCACACTTGACTGGTTAATTTGTAGTGGTAGAGTCACAACTCAAGATGTACGATCTTAAAACGACGGAGTCGATCAGCGCGATTAAAAAACTTGCGCTCATCACACAAATATGTTCTTGCCGGGGAATCGAACCACGCTTTATAGGCAGGGTCACTACCAAATAGGCTAACCGCATCCGTAAACACAACTCCTATATTTCTTACAAAATTGACACGTTAATGCATTCTTGGCTCTATAATAAAATTCTTTAGCCCATAGCTATTTGTGTGGACATCAAACCATCAACAAAGTATTTCCTTGTTAAAAATACAACTAATGCATTGACTACTCGGAACATTAAAAATCGATCCACCACTCGAAAACGAGACCGAATAAAAACGTCGCGACACTTTCAACGCAACAAATTCACAGAAAATTATGGCTGGCATCAATTTCAATCCAAACACTAATAAATTGGCATCTCTCAACGACGTTAGAGCGGTACAGACGTTAGACTGTTTATTAATAGCGGACATATTTTGTAAATCCCGAGTCGAGATTCATCCCTCGGCTGAAAGCAGTGTCGTCTTTGCCGCGGCGCGCGGCGCCCGAAAAAAAAACTCGCGCGCGGGAAACTTTGACAGTTCAGTGACAGTCTGTTGAAAAAAGTTTTCATTTTGTAATAATTAAAAAATGAGTTACGGCGTTTATGATAGCTATAGTAATAATTATCAGAATTTTAATTATTACAAGAACGATGCTAAAAGTGATAGCGAGTGTTGTGTGAAAAATGAAAGTAAACGGGAAAGTTCTATTCAAAATGGCGACGGGGAGGAGGAGGGTCACATCAAACACGTGCTGGGTCCGAGTAGGAGGTGTTTGGCGTGGGCCTGTAAGGCTTGTAAAAGGAAAACTGCGGCCGTTGATAGACGGAAAGCGGCTACGCTACGAGAAAGGCGACGACTTAGAAAAGTGAGTCAGAAACTCTGAAGTAGTGGTTTATGCTCAGCCTTATATGAAGATGATGATATTGATGATACATCACATCTAAAATAATGTAAATTAAAAAAAGTGTGTAGGGTCTTATTGACATCACCAACTCACCGGCACACTATTGTTTCGGTATGGTGGGAGGTTAGGTTGTCTTATAACGGACTTCACCAACCAATTTAACGGACAGTTAAATCTCAATCTGCTGTTAGTCAATACGTTTTGACAGCTGTAAAACTTTTAATCGGTGAAATATGTAACTTTAACGGCCGCACTCAGAGACGTCAATTAACTTTAAAGTTTGATTAAAGTTGCTGCTGTCACTTTCTTTGCTATAGCAATAGAATAAGACACAGCGGCGTGCGGCAGTAAGGCATTCCATCTAAGGGCCGAATTAATTGCGATGCCCGTCTCAAGATACGCCAAAATAAACGTAAAGTCATGGAAATTCATATCTGTCACGGCCATCTCAGTCAACATTAATTTTCATGACGGACAATTTGGTTTTAGACCTGGAAAGTGCCATGTTGAGTCCTAAAGCATGCTGTCCAGTACCATACTGAGCGCATCACTACGTATACGCTTGCTTCCTGGACCTTTCTAAGGCCTTCGACTTAGTTTCTTACGATGTCTTATGGCAGAAGAAGGAAAGGAACATTCCGACGGAGCTGATAAGTGTATTCCAGTATTGGTACGCAAACCAGAGCAATAGAGTGAAGTGCCTTAATTGTCTGACCCGTACGGATGGGAGTGCGGGGTGAAACAGGGAGTTTGTCCTCTCCCAAGCTCTTCAACCTGTACGTGGGTGGGCTCATAGTTGAGCTCATACCAGATGCCACGTGGATGGTGTTTGTGTAAATAACATCAGCTACGCGGATGACTGGTGACTCCATCTGTGAGAGCACTGAGAATGCTCCTAAATATATGCGAAAAGTATGCGTCTGGTCACGGATGATACTATAACGCCAGGAAAAGTGAATGCATGATCTTTAAGGCCGCCGGTAAACTTCCAAAGAAGACCCCGGAGATACCTCAACTCACACTAAATGGACTCTTTGACAAGAGTGCACTTTAAGTCTCTTGGACATTACCTGACCGACGACCTTAAGGATCAACTAGACATTGAGACAGAACGCAGGGCACTGGCGGTGAGAAGTAATGTTGGCCCGCAGGTTTGCTCGTTGCTCAGATCAAGTTAAGATCACGCAATTCAAAGCGTACTGTCGGAGCTTTTATACGAGCAGCTTTCGCTTAGTGTCCTGAGAGATTAATATAATAATGGTTTTAGAACGTTGTTGGGGTTGCCCCGCTTCTGCAGCGCCTCTCAAATGGTCGCGGTGACACGCACGAATGGGTTCCACGCCATCGTGCGGAAGAGAGCTGCCTCACTAGTGAGCAGATGGTGGACCAGCACCAACAGCGTATTGCAGATGTTTGTGGGGAAACCGTATACCATACAACTCCATATTTTTTAGGTATTGTATTAACGGTTGATAGTAATTTATCAAGAAATAATGATTTCCTTCACACTTTTCTTACATCGTGTACGGTTTTCTTAAATGAAAAACCGCGTTTCGGAACACGTTCGGGGCGCTGGGGAGTGAAGCTTACCCTAGGTTGGGGACAGTTTCGTCACAAAATTTGCCAAATTTTCCACACATTGCAATCTAAAATGAGCTATTTGTAGAAATCAAGCACGTGATGGGGCTTTAATGGTCCTTAAACTGAACGGTCTATCTAGGCCCACTGTTGTCACGTGTCACCTCTATGACCTGGATGGTAGGAGCTAAGTAACTATTCGATTTTCAAACTAGCTCCCCTAAGATTGGGACCTAGAAACTATGGAAAGGGATGGTGCATCCAAACGTTGATAATGAATGTTTCGTACCATCCTGGCCCTAAGAGAAACACGTCACACACATTTAAATCGTAAATTACAACTCTTTAAATGCTTACGATACGTGACACATTCTCCGAGCCGCGGTCGCACCAACCATACAGGGCTTCCACATTTTAACCCCCTACGCAAAACAGAGGGGTGTTATAAGTTTAACGTGTGTATCAGTCTGTGGCATCGTAGCTCACAAATGGATGAATCGATTTTAATTTTGTTTTTTTTTTTTGTTTGAAAGGTGACTTGATTGAGAGCGGTCTTAGCTTAGCTAAGTTTGGTGAACATTTGTTGGGCCATATAAGAGTTATGAGCTTTATGAATATCTGCTCTATATTCTAACGTAAGACTTAACGCTTAAGGTTTAAAATAAGTCTCCCGTCTCGATAAAATGGCTATAAAAATGTGAAAATCGCAATAGTTGCTTGGTAATAAAAGGTAATAAAAGTCAGGACGAGACACTTTTATTTTAAACCTTAAGCGTTAATACGTTATAATATGGAATAGATGTATTAATTTCCCTAGCACCTGTCAAATTTGATCTCGTGCTTGCATGCTAGAGGGTCTGAAAGTAGGATTCTCAATTTTGATGGAAGTTTTAATTTCAGTCAACTGCTTATATATCGTAGGAAAAATATTGTTTACTTTATAGTTAACTCTTATTTAATGTGGTATAAGCTACTATAACTTCAACAATATAGGATGTTCGGGAAGTCTTAAGGAGTAAAAGAATGTTAAATGAACCTAGATCCAATTCTGACTTTTCAATTTTTCAGCTTTTTCATGCAAAATAAATCAATTGGGTTGTTGCACCTGAGTTTTTGTAACAAGTTTTTTTTACAAAAATGGATATAATATCTCTAAAACTAGACCGAATCGATCTTCTTTATACAACATTTTAAACTCCAAATTAACTCAGGAACACGCAGTTAAAATCCTTCGGCTACGTCTCGGGCACCCTGTATAATAAAACAATGTGGAAGCTACCCTAAGCAGCTTGGCAAAAAATAAAATGTAAATAATCTTATACTGCCGCACTCAGAGACGCCAATTAACTTTTAAGTTTGATTAAATTTGCTGAGTTTTATTTTGTTGCTATAGCAAAAAAAGTAATGGCAGCAACTTTAATCAAACTTAAAAGATAATTGACGTCTCTGAGTGCGGCCGATAGTATATTCATTCATTTATTGCCTTATTTTGAACTTAGGTACATAATTATGAAGTTTTAAAAAAATAAAATAATGCGTCATAGTTACTAGACGGCTTTTCTACACTAATATTATAAAGACGAAAGATTTGTATTTTTCTATGTTTGTAACGAATAAACTCAAAAATTACTGGACCGATTTCAAAAATTATTTCACCAATATTTAGGATGAACTTTCAGGGTAGACATAGTACGAAAGTACTGACTCTCCGCAGGCGAAGTCGCGGGCGGAAAGCTAGTAGTTTATAAGTAACTTTTGAATTATTCCGTAGTCGAGTTTTAGTTATTCACAAATAAGAAAAGCCGTGCGGTTGGTGAGCCCGTCTAACTCAAGGCGAACGGTAATCTCGGCTAAATACTTTTAAATGTAAATAAAATGTCGCCGGCACGTTCTAGAGCTCATGGGATTGAGCCATCCTGGTTAATGTCTAAATATATCTAAATATACCGACTTCCTCTTCGATTCCCGATTACACAAGTTTCTTTTTGGATTAACCGTCTGTCTCACAATCGTCTCGTAAAGCATATCTGACTGAGTAAGCCTTCCCTTGCTTACACTTGAAAATAGACAAGGACAAGGCTAACTTTAACTGTCAGGTAAATTCGCTTGTCTATTATTCTAAACCTAAGTTAGTGGAGTCGTGGATTCAAATTCAAAATACGGAAAAGGGTCCTAAGGGGTAAGCGGCCTGCAGGCTTAACATGCATGCACGAGATTAAATTTGACAGGTGCTAGGGAAATGAATATGTCTATTCCATATTCTAACGTAAAACTTCACGCTTAAGGCTTAAAATGAAAGTGTCTCGTCCTGACTTTTATTACCTTTTATTACTATAGCGATTTTCACTTTTTTATAGCGATTTTATCAAGACGGGACACTTTATTTTAAACCTTAAGCGTTAGGTCTTACGTTAGAATGACAAAAGAAAAAATACGTGTCCAATATTTTTAGATAATCTAACTGACGGACTAAATAGAATTTCGTTTTCTTTACCCAGTCATCAATTCATCATCCCTATTAACTTATTAAAAAAAAAAACATGTTACCCGTATTCCAAACGACATAGACACGTTGCAGAGCTCTACGCGACGCATTTGTTAAGCGTAACTTGCGCTAAGTTATCGCGCGGTAAATTTAGCGCCGTAATCCACTCCTGCGCAGCCGCGTTAATTCCTCGCGACAGGCTGTCCCCGGAGACATTAATTCATTTTGTCAAACACTAGCTCTTTCCCGCGACTTCTGACAATGAAACTATTCAAAAGTTTATATGTATATTTACAAAACAACAATTTCAGTATATGTGACATTCTCAATATAAAGGGACCTTATGGAGGCAGGCGATTGCGCCGTTTTTAGAACTGTCACCATAGTATTCGTATAGTTACAAGAATAAGAAGAGCGTAACCGCCCTCCTCCATAAGGTCCCTTTATATTGAGAACGTTACATATTAACAATTTTGCGCACAAAAATATCTTACTCGCTTTTATAAAGGCCTCACTAGTAAAGGACGTGTTACACACCTTGAGCCACATTTTTACCCGACTGCGCGAAGGCAAAAGAAGGGTAATTATTTTAACAGTCTATGTATGTATCCTATACTATTAAACGAGAAACATTTGTAGGTAAATAGGTATATATAAAAAATTCAGTGACAAAACTTTGGAGATTAGGTCAGCGATTTCGGGGTTGGTCCCATAATGAAAGATGATCAGTATGACTTAGTGATGTAATCTCCAAAATTTTGTTACCTACTGAAATAAATTTAACCTCGTCCTCGAAAACGGCTCTAACGATTTCGATGAAAATGGCGAACATTGGTTTACGGTGGCGTAAATTCGATCTAGCCAGGTCTAATATGTGTAACAGCAAATACCTGAATTGTAAAATGTGAATTGTATATTTTGATGATCTAAATATAAGAACAAGAACATGAGGTAAAACCACAGCGAACACACACACACACACACACACACACTAGATTTAAGCCTATTTTAAGTTAAAATTACTTGTATTAATTACTATTTATTTCTAATGTATTTACTTGCATCGTTATGGAGGAGTGGTACATCCTGACACAAGTATTTCAATATCATTCCAACCCCAACTCATTGGGTAACAACTGCAATTGCTAAATAAATTATATTTTATTTATTTATTTTATATCTGGGAAAATTCGTTTTCCTCGTATTTTCACGCATAATGATTTCCCGCGCAATATGGTTCGGAATTTCGGGGCGACTGCCGCCGTCTGAATAGAGTGATGGTTAATGTCCACTGCTGGACATAGGCCTCCCCCAATGAGCTCCATAGCGCCCTGTCTTCAGCTCGCCGCATCCAGCATCTGCCTGCAGTGTTTCGCAGATCGTCACCCCGCCTGGCCTGAGGGCGTCCTACACTACGTTTTCCGAGTCGCGGTCTCCACTCAAGAACACGTTTACCCCAGCGGTACCCCTGTTAAATACAGATTTAGATTTAAATACAGGGTGCCAACGCTTACATACAATATTTTGTCAACTTTGTATGAACGCTGAAGATAACTTTTATCAAATCCTTCCAAAATTAAAACTACGTTTTCAACAGGCATACGTAACCTTGAACCTTACTTTATTAGTTAACAAAAAGTGTAAAATTGGTCAATAACTTTTTGATTGGTGGTCAATTTAGGTAAGTCATATTTGAAGGCACTTGTATGCGAAAATCACTAGCGTCCCTAATTTTCTAGCCAACACTGTATATGACACCCCATTTATTAAGTCCAGAACAGTTTAGGCGCTAGGGTGGAACATCCGTGCCTGAAAAACAGGATCATCCTAATTCAGGCAAATGTGTAATAATATTAGTTATGTGTAAACAATAAGCTGTGTGACGTAAATATACTTAAGTTTTATTAATAAAGTTTTATTCTTAGGGTTCCGTACCTCAAAAGGAAAAAAGGAACCCTTGGTGTCCGTCTGTGTGTCTGTCAAGACCTTTTTTCTCAGGAACGCGTAGAGGTATCAAGTTAAAGAACGGACATATTTTGAATGGTTGTAATATTGAATAATAAAATTTTAATAAAAAAACCGTCTTCAAAAAAACCCACTAAACAAGACTAAATAATGACCGGCTTCCTAGGAATTGCCTATTTGATGGGTGCCTAATAGGTACATGGAATATATCTAAGCCGGTGTCAAGTAGGTTTACACAATCGCAATGTCACATGATTCTTGCCACCGACTTCGATAAAATTTTTTTCGTCTTTTTTTATTACTTTTTTTTTTCGCTTTTTAGTGATACGAGTATAACTATCACTAAAAAAATCGCGTCAACACAAAATCGGTCGAGTTGAACTAATATGTCGCTTAATAACGGATCCATGCGGATGACGTCACGTGGTATCCATTATTCTTGTATACCAAAACCTTCTCCAGAATGTAACAACTACTTTGCTGAAAACCGCATCTAAATCGATTCAGCCAAACGCGAGATAATCGTGGACAAACATACATACATACATACAAACATACAGGTCAAACTGAGAACCTCCTTTTTTTTGAAGTCGGTTAAAAATTTTAATTAGGTTATTAATAGTACTGTAACAATTCGTATAAAATAAATGTGTAAAAATAACTTTACCAATAAAGTATCAATTAATCAATCAATCAATTTACAATCAACGGAACTCCTTAATAATCTGGAGTTGGTTCATACTTAATTAACTCCCAACGCAAAAAGAGAATAAGTTTGACGTGTATCTGTATATCTGTATGTGTCGTCGTAGCTCCTAAACGGATGGACCAATTTTGATTTACTTTTTTTTTTAGAACGGTGACTTAGTCCAGTGTTCTTAGCTTGTCGGGGTTTTTAACTCGGTTAGGTTAAATTAATTAAACATTTAATTATTATTATTATCTTATTATCTTCGATGACAAAGGTAAAAACAGACTGGTTCGTCAAGCTCGCTGACGCATACAATTCTTAGTGAGTTTGTTGTTACGCTTTCACGGCTAAACTGAACCGATTTCGATAGAATTTGGTATGGAGATAGTTAAAGTCCCGGGAATAAAAGGACATACGTTTAATCACAGAAAATTTGACAACTCCTGAGGGAGCAGCGATAAACGACTTCGACGCGGACGGAGTCGCGGGCAAACACTAGTATTACGATATACTTGAACAAATGCAAGCCAAGTATGATGATGACGATCGTGATGGCACCAGTGTTGGACACTTTAAGCAGACATGCACCAATAATGGACACGTAAACCTTAATTCAAAGATCATACGGTTATAAATGTATTATTGCAAAACAAATGAATAACCCTTATCTTCTTCAAAATAAGAATCATGTGTCCATCATTAGTCCTTGTCCATTACTGGTGCCATCACCCTAGAAGTATAATAAAAAGCATAGCATCTACAAGTCTGATGATCTCGGCGTTCCCGCGCCTTAATGTCCTACGGAATTAGACCCACTTATTAGCCCCGCCTCATTTGCTACAAGCGACCCGATTCACCAAACAACCGTAAAAAATACGCGGCGGTAAAAATGAGCCAAGCTCGCGGCGATATTTCGGGTTGTTTAGAAAAAAACTGGCATGGTGCGAGTGGGACTGGTGCAGCGAGCCCCCATGATACACCTGTCACTGACCGCGATTTACACAATTTGATGCCTACTGGTAGACGTTTATTACCCATAAGGAGCGTCCTCACTGAGAGCCTTCTTACCTGAGCATTTGTAAACGAGCAATAATTTCAATAATTTGTAAGCTTTGTACGCTCGACTCAACGTCCACACCACTCGAATATTCGACCCCGAATGCTCCCAGTGGAGACGCTCCTTTACACACAATTTTCTTCCTGTATACTTACTTAATAAAAGCCACGTAAAAGATTTGAGTAAAGAGTCGACATTTGACAACGACGCGATGCGATGATTGTTTTATATTTATTATGATTATTATACACTGTGTGAGGTGAGACACTTAACACAACTACATATGTATTTCAAATTTGAACTCAGAATTTAGAGATACTGTAATGTTTTTTAAAGGTATTGGATATCATGGATCAATATTTTTATATTGGCGATCTTATTGTGAATTGATTATGATTATGTGACATAAAATAATGTAATTTTCAATAAGACCTATCTAAAAAAAATGATTTCTGTGAACGAGAATGCTAGGACTTGGCCCGCGCACTCCCGCGCCTACTTTCTCGAGGAAATGATGCATAAATTCGCTCCGTAGACAATGTTTTACTTCTGTCTATTAAAAATGACTAATTTGTGTTTTCCCAAAATATAACTGGGCCGATTTGACTCCAAGTGTTTGATGTTTTGTAAAATATGCGATTCTGCTGCACGGCGAGAGAGAATTAATAAATTAAGCTTTTGTAGTGGCAGAGTACGTATTGTTATAGTGAAATTTGTCTCTCATTCTCTTTATCAAAGGACGAGCTCACGCAAATTGACCTAGTCCCAAACTAAGTTCAAGGCTTGTACTATGGGTACGTTAGGCAACGACCAACGTATGCATACAGAGAAATACATACTTAAATACATAGAAAACATCCGACTCAGAAACAGATACTCGCGCTCGTCAAATATTTGCCCATACATACCGGGATTCGAACCCGGGACCGCTAGGGTCACGAGCAAAAGCCTACAAGTAGGTACCTATTATGCGTATTAGACAAAGAAAAAAATACTTATTTGTATAGAGAAATACATACTTAAATACCAACACAATTAACATTAGATTAGATCTACGCAAGAAATACGTTCGCGAAACGCCAGTGTGTCATACTCCTTAAGCGTAACAAGTATGCAGTGACCAATAAAAATAGAAAACGTCGTCAATAAACATAAGAAAATACGGCCGACATCTTAATCCACATAAAAACATATTTACGACTCCACTCAAAGGGTGACAATTTATTTTTATTTTGTACGCGTGTACCGTTTTGTAGTTGCCGTTAAATATTATGATTGTTACTAATAAATCAGTCGCAATGTCTTTAAATTATCATGGAGATGTCCCGTTATTTACTGGTTAGGTTTTGATGAGCTATTTCGGTGACGTTACGAGATATTTAGGCGAGTTAATGGAAAAAGGATAGGTAGATAGTTTTATTAAAAAAGTATGTGTCATTCCCATGCGACTGCTTACAAGATATAACTTTATAATTTTAAATCCTGACTTTATTGATAATACTTTGTATTTTAAATTTGCGTAACTTTAACCATTTAAGGAAAAATATACTTGGCGGGGCACTACCGTGCCCACAGATGTACTTAAATATATGGTAAAAAACGGACTGACATACAGACGAAATTACTATAACATAAATCCATTTTTACCAATTGGCGACCACCCTAACGACGTCGGTTACAAAAGTCATAAATGGCTGTCGATACTGAATCTCACTATAACCGTTTCCCTTCGCCGTTATCAGATGAAAACTCACTTATTTACCCATTTCAAACGATATTTAAGTAGACATCAATTTAAATTGACAACGACTTAAGTGTTCCTTAAATTCACCCCGACACCTCTTCCCCTGGGATGCACTTTAAATATAATAAAGTACCCTGTTTGAATGGCTACATCGTGACTAAGTGTTGCCACGTTCGGATTCGAAGTGGCCCATTCGTTACATGTTTTAACCCCCCACGCAAAAAGAGGGGTGTTATAAGTTTATTATGTGTATGTGTGTTGTGTATATGTGTTGTGTATCTGTCTGTAGCATCGTAGCTCCTAAACGGATGGACCGAATTTGATTTAGTTTGTTTTGTTAGTGTTGTGACTTAATCGAGTATTTTCCAATTTTGCTCTCAATAAAATATCGTACACACGCTTGTGCCTCTAGTAAAGAACGTGTCACGAACCATGAGCCCAATTTTTACCCAATAGAAAGAATAAAAATAAATAAATGTGACGTTCTCAATATAAAGGGACCTTATAGAGGAAGGCAGTTAGGCTCTTCTTATTCTTGTAACTATACGAACACTATGGTAAAAGTTCTAAAAAAGGCGTAACCGCCTGCCTCCATAAGGTCCTTTTATATTGAGAACGTCACAAATATCAGGGACAATCTCACACAAATTGACCTAGTCCCAAACTAAGCTCTAGGGTTGTACTATGGGTACTAGGCAATGATATATTATTTCTCTAAATAGAGAAATACATACTTAAATATATAGAAAACATCCATGACTCAGGAACAAATACTCGCGCTCATCACACAAATATTTGCCCATACCGGGATTCGAACCCGGAACCGCTAGCTTCGTAGGCAGAGTTGTGACTCTTGGTGTGCCAAGTGCTAACCGCGTCGTCATAAAATAAGTTAAGAAGTTATTTAAGAAGCCAAAATAGGGTAATCATTTTAACAGTCTGTGTATGTATTGTATCTATGTGACCGAAATCGGAAATAATAAACAAGCCGGTCAAGTGCGAGTAGCACTCGCGCACCGAGGGTTCCGCACAAACTTGTAGGTATGCAAATAGTTCGTAAATCACGGGAATACAATAGAACCCACAAATTCCAGTATAAACTGACACGCACTAAGTACCTACCTGTAGCTTAGTGAGTATCAGTTTATACTGGCCTTTATTTTTTATGTGTTGTAACTACAAATTAACGGTTTTCGAATGTTTTCCTTTACTTGTGCACAATGCTTCTTGACAATTTTTATGATTGTAAGTCACCCGGAAGTACCCTATAGGTTTTGATTCCCTTGAATATGCGGCATAAACGGCCGTATCTTTTGATTGCGTTGACTTAGAAGTCTGACTTTTACAGCGCCAAGGGATTGCGGACTTGAGTATGTGATATGAATTTCAACTTGATACCTCCACTGTTAAGTATATTGCTTACGTATATTATTGTTATTATATTTATTAAATTCAATTTCAAACTTAAAATTATTTGTTTCGGCTATTAAGTCATTAAGTTATTTACTTATTTTGTAATTGGGCTAGCGACTTGTACCGATCAAAGAATTCGTCTACGTTATAGCAAGCCATGTCGAGCAGCGATTATTTTAGTTTAGTTTCGAATATTGTACCACTAGCAGATTTCAAGTCTTCGTTTAGCGTGTTGTATAGTTTTATTCGTGTTGTGTAGTCTTCGGTTTACTAATGTCTATGATTCTCGGATCCCACTGACCATCAGATGGCTTGGTTAGCCGTTTCCCTTCTCCGTGTATGTATGTATGGCATGCATGCCATAAAAAAATGCCCCTGATTTATATTACTAATTGTTCGCAGGTTAATGCTGCTTTTGAAGAGTTAAGAATACGCGCGCGCGCCGGCAGCGGGCGGCTGCCCAAACTAGAGATACTGAGAGCTGCTATACAGCACATAGAGAGGCTGCAGGCCGCGCTGAGAGCCGCGGCGGCAGTGAGTCCATATACCTATTTAATGCCTCTTTAATTTTTCCCATAACGTTTGTAATCCTAATTTCACTTGGCATAACGTGTGAGGTAGTTAATAGGTTATAATCGTTTGTCCTAATTATTAATTGACTTAATGTTTATCGGGTATCCAATCACTAACTAAACGTTTCACAAACTGATTCATTTCATAAACATACTGTTTGGCTTTTTTTCCGAAACTTCAATTATTTCAGGACCATCGTGTAGAACCCTATAGGTTAGGTTAGGTTATAGTTTTATAGCGATCCTGAAATATTTGACGTTCTCAATATATAAAGGGACCTTATGGAGGCAGGCGGTTACGCCGTTTTTAGAACTGTTACCATAGTATTCGTATACTCGTAGTCCCGTAAAAGTAAAGTATTCATTTCGTAAAGTCCCGATTCGTAAAAGAGCCCGTATGTGGCCAATTTACTGAATAAATATTTTGAATTTTTGAGTTACAAGAATAAGAAAAGCGTAACTGCCTTCCTCCATAAGGTCCCTACTTTATATCGAGAACGCCACAAATGATATGTTTGCGGAATGACATGAATCAGTTTGTAAAATGTATACGTTTTTCTTTGAAGTTTGCGTTGAATTTAGGCTAGGCAACTCCTGATTGGGGTAGGTATGTATACAGTTTTTAAAACAAACTTTTTTCTAGTTTTTCTATCTCTTTATACCCGTGACCAACACTTACTCCCTGCCTATCCCCACTGCGTCAAGCGCCACAGAGTATAAATAAACTAAGTTAGCCGATAGCATCGCCGGCGCATGTCGCGAGGTTAAATCGTCATTAATCGCCGTCCGCGCATTATTAATCGCGCGCAGAAATAGACGCACGCGCATTACGGGACATGCGCGTAGATCTGTCCATAACGCAATTATAATACGTTTTACCAAAAATTAATAACTTTTATGGAAAGCGTACATGGCAATATTCACTTCCAAATATATTAAATGGATTGTCGTCCGAAACACATAAACGAATCTGTAGTAATCCACACCGTTGTAAGCGCATTATGAAAGCAGCCTTCCTATGCTGATGTGGAACCCAGCTGGGGTATTGGCATCGGCCTAGGAACTGTGCTTTCTTTTCTTTGTATATAAGGTTATTGTTGTATTGTATTGTATTTAATTAGCGAGTGAACACAGTGGCAGATAAACCGTTGGTTTTGTCCGCTGTTGAAGATATTATAATATGTAATTTATTATTCGTAAATCAATTAAAAAAAAAAAAAATATCTTGGACACCGAATTATTCAATAATTAAACATAACAGTAGGGGCTATAAATTTTCGTACGTAAACGCGTCCAAATTGCGGCCGGCCTTGCGTACCTTGTCTAGGACCCAGGGTGCATGGTTACATAAATTGTGACGTTCTCAATATAAAGGGACCTTATGGAGGAAGGCAGTTACGCTCTTCTTATTCTTGTAACTATACGAATATTATGGTAACAGTTCTAAAAATGGCGTAACCTCCTGCCTCCATAAGGTCCCTTTATATTGAGAACGTCACAAATAATGACAAAACTTACCTTTCCTTAAATTTTGAGTTTCCACTAATATATTATTGAAATCTTGTTTGCTAAGGCCAAACCAATAATAAACAAGATGATTATCCATATTCGGCACATCCTAAAATCAATCGTTTTCTGCGTCAATAAAAGCTTAGTGAAATCGTGTGCTCAGCCGAAAATGTATGAATTACATTTGCCACCTCTATCAACTCATTTCATACATTTCTCAAATGATATGTGCAAATTCGACAGTTCGGTGGAACGTAGAAACTATAGTCAATCACCTCTGCCTAGTCGATAAAGGTAGACAACCTATCGTTATGTTCGCAACCGCGTGTAAAACAAAGCGCTTGCGATTCCGCGGCTCTTCCAAATTCCAATGTGATGGTCTGACGGTATCGTTGTCGGATATTTGCGGAGCTAGCACTTGTATCTCTGGATCTCCTTCACGCGAGTGAGGTGAGCTTGGATCCGGTTCCACGGTGGGGGCTGATGCTGCAGAAGTTGATGCTAATGATGGTGGAGGATTAATATTCCGTTCAACCGCAGGACGCTCCTTTGCCAACATGGGTGACACATCTTGTCGGACGGTCGTAGCTGAAAGTGAGACGATGTTTTGAACTTTGTATCTAGTATAAGAAAAGCAATACTGTAGTTTTAGGTTAATGTAGGTGTTCACTAATGTTTTACCAAAAACATTTCACAAACATATCATCTGGCATTTGGTTTTTTCTGCAACTGTAAATATTTTAAGATTTTTATAAAACTAACCTAACAGGGTTCTACACGGTGGTCCTGAAATAAATCCGGAAATATTTACAGTTTCCGAAAAAAACGGTTTGTCAAATGATATGTTTGTACATGAATCAGTATATGAAACGTTTTTTTGGTAAAATACCGTAGGTATAGTTTATACTTATTATCTTTATGAGTTTATTTTACTGTAAGTTAATTAAGTTGAACCGGGACCACTCGCTAAAAAGACAGGGTATGAGGCTAGCTCTACCAACTACTAAATGTGACGTTCTCAATATAAAGGGACCTTATGGAGGAAGGCAGTTACGCTCTTCTTATTCTTGTAACTATACGAATACTATGGTAACAGTTCAAAAAAAGGCGTAACCGCCTGCCTCCATAAGGTCCCTTTATATTGAGAACGTCACAAATATCCGTGTAGTCAATAAGCCAGCATTACAACTATGTCGCAGAGAACCAATGAGTATGGAACTGTCAGCCTTAAATGTAGATATATGACTAAAACTAGGCTTATCTTCTAACATAAAAAAATGCAAAGTATAGTGCTTAAAATAAACTACGGAACCCGACATCTGTGTTAACTGCAGTGAATCAAGTGCACGTTTTGACAAGCCAGACGACGCATGACCGCCGGGCGTGAGCCGCCATCTTGCAAAATGGCCGCCGCATTTATATTCGGATTAATTAATTCCTAGCTAATTCCAGACGGTGAAGGTGAATTCTATCTCATTGCGTATAAGTTTATTTTTTGGTTTATTTAGTTTGATTGGTTTATGCATGCGACTAAGACATTTCATAGAAATATACCAATATAAATGGGTGGCTCCACGAGCGTTTCAACCGCCGTCAGCCCCTTGATCGCATTAGTCGAAATTTCTGTAGCTTTGGATGCCATTTTCGGTTATTTTGTAGATGTCAGGGCACTCTATAAAATAACCGAAAATGGCATCCAAAGCTACAGAAATTTAGACTTTAATGCGATCAAGGGACTGATGTCGGTTGAAACGCTCGTGAAATCACCCAAATATACATATCATATAAAATACCTATAGTATTGCGATAAAAACGTCAGATTTAGCAAAAACATTTTTCCATGCCAAATGCCAATTGATCTCATTTCTATCAAGTATTAAAAGAATTTCAGACCAAGGGTAGCTACTAGAAAAATCACAAATAAATAAAAAGCATCCATTCTGTTTGTGGTAATAAAACAAAAATCGCATATTTTTATGACACCATAAAAATGTATTATCCTTAATTGCAATAAGAATACTTGGCATATAAAAAGAGTACGTGTGTTTTTTGTATCCCTGCATATCGTAAGTAAAAGTTCATTTACATTTGTACTCATGCAATAACGGTATCAACGTGGTCTCAACGCCGAAAAACTGAAGTTATAAGGGCTAGTCCGCACTGCGAAATTTCACCGCGCCATTATTCTCGCAGAATTCTGTACATATGAAAAAACCGCAGCTTCATATAATTTCCAGAATCATCATCATTTTCAGAATCTGTGACCTAGGGAAATTTATATGAAGCTACACGCAGACGCGAAAAACAATCGCGCCATATTTCCATATAAGTTCGCGGATTAAAATCCCTATGTGATCTCAGATTAAAGCAAAAGGGGAAGACACGTTATCGCCGTACAAGAGACTGTCATAATGCGTGCTGCGACACCTACATTCGCAAATTCCACACACACAGTTGTAAAGTAAACCTGCACTAAGGAGCAATAGAGATAAATTGATGGACTAACGTCGTGCGCGTAAGTGAGACCGCCATATGTCACACAATAATGACGACGTCGCACCGCACGCGCTGACACATCGGTGACGGCCGGACAACTGACTCAATATAGGCGCTCAGCGCCTATATTTAGATGCTCAAGCCTGCGCGTCGGTCACGTATCTTCCTCTTTTTGTTTTCATCTAAATATGTGATATACCCTAAGTGTTTAATTGCATGTCGTTCTTCAACAGCTAGACTCCGAAGGTTGCAAAGCGTTCTTGGAGGCTCCGGTGGTTGAGGGCAGACCCCAGCCGTCGCGGGAGGCCGAGGACCGGGAGAAACCTTTCGTTAACAGTGAGTACGACCACCAGTGACGCATAGACATGCCAACTTAGCATACCAAAAGAAAAAAAATCGGTCAAGTGAGAGTCCGACTCGCGCACCGAGGGTTCCGTACCGCCCGACTCACACTTGGTCGGCTTTTTATTATTTGTTTCTTTTCTTTAGAGTTCGTACAATAATCACACCAAATTTCACATGACCGCCACGAATCTGTAAATTAATATTAAACGCGTACAATTTTGTTAGATACGAAACTGCAAGTTAGACATTAATAATTTGACATATAAATACTGCCTCAATGTACCATCAGCAACACAATTGTGAATCTTGTCACCTTACAATAACGCTCACTAGTGGTCAGTCAACGGTGATTCTGTTTGTACCTTCACTTATTTGAGAAATACTCAAGTGCAACTTTGATCATACCAAACAGAGTAGACCATTTGTGACGTTCTCAATATGAAGAGACCTTATGGAGGCATGCGGTTACGCCGTTTTTAGAACAGTTGCCATAGTATTCGTATAGTTACAAGAATATGAAGAGCGTAACTGCCTTCCTCCATAAGGTCCCTTTATATTGAGAACGTCACATTTCAACTGCTTCCGTGTTTTCAGACGAGAGCATCTGCGGCGTGAACAGCCTAGCGCGGCTGCGGTGCATCGTTCAAGCCCTGACGACGAGGGATACCTTCTGACGGAAAAATCTCACTCCAGCTGGGCTCCTTTCGACATGATACGGTTATTTAACCGGATCAATTAGATTTTTGCAAATTTAGGGGTGAAATAGCCATGTCAATACTTATATGTTACAGAGTTTGATTTTTTTTTAATTGCTCTCCTAAAGTAATTTATTAAAAAAAACCTACATAAAAGCATCAAATGATTTAAGAATTTACTACCCTTCAAAGTGGACAGAAAATGTTTAGATTTATTGCAAAATATGTTCAATTTTTGGACATTCAATACTTTATTTTCGGGTTAGAATTTTGCCGGCATAATGACGAGTAAGAATCCATATAAAATACCAAAAGACACAATTAAGCCCTCAAAAAAAAATACCAAAGAGTTTTATTAAAAAGCTCATACCAAGATACAGTGTACATAGATAATTTTAGACGTACTATTTATTCTCAAATTAGATATTAAAGTGTATATAAATAGGGTTATAGGTTAGTGTTTTTATTATAAAAGTTTACAATTTACTGCGTTTTATTATGCATACTAAAGAAAACAAATACCTTGAATTATTATTTTGCGGGTAGTACCGTCCATCTTGAATTGCTACCACCATTTGACTCGCTAACTTTGCCGCCATAAATTCGTCAAAAAGAATTCGCACTATTGTGTTGTTCAGTGTTGGGCAAAAAGTAATTGAATTACAAATGAACAATTACATAATATAATTTCAATTACATATTACAAGTACAAGGAAAAAGTACTCGTACTATCAATTAACAATTACAAAATGTAATTAGTAATTAAAATACTAATTACTTTTAATAAATGAAATTTGTAGTTAATTACTTTATTGAATTACAAACTACTTTTATTTAATAAAACAATTTAATCATTTAAATTTAGGCCACCTGGAGCTGACATGTTCTAGGTTGAACAAAGCTTCTAAATAAACAGAAAGAAAAAAATCATTTAAATATCTTTATCAAAAAACCTTAATAAAAATATGAAATAATTATGAAATTAAGTTGTGTTTGTTATATCCTTGTCTAATTTGTCATCATAGCGTCGACTACATTTTTACGTGGACAGGGTTTACCTATTGTTTAAATATTAGAAGTACTTTGGCAGATATTTATGAGAACTTTTTTTTATTGGTACTTAGAATGTAATGACATTTCGTTGTTGTCTCTTGTCGTGGCTGTGTAATTTCCAATTTATAAACGCAGAACGGCACGTTTTACGATGCATTTGTTTTTTCCGAGACGAGACGTGTCTATGGACGTGTGCGTTCCTCACGAGTGATCGATCGTTAGCAATAAAGCCAAAGATGGTAAATGCATTCTTTGTGTTTGACTACGCGTTGAAGGGGTGTACGTGTATGCATCTTTAGTAATATATCATAGACCACAACACATAAGTTTATGCTGCGCAAATAAAAATGCCTTCGCAGAAGTATTTGAATTCACTAAACGCACTAAATAAATAGACAAATAGATGCGTAAGCGCCTCAGGCGACTCTCCCCGCGACTGCTGCACCACAGAGCAATAAATCTAGTTTGTTTGGTTTACTCTAAAATAATCTGATAATATATTATATAAAGTAAAATTGAGTAATTACATTATTAATTTATTTAATTTCAATTAATAATTCCTGTTTAATTGGAATTACATGTAATTGCAATTATTTATAATTCAGTTACTAGTAATAATTAGTTACGCCCAACACTGGTGTTGTAAACCGGTGGATCACTGCAGATTGGACTGGTCTTTTATTTGTCAAAACATTTCCGTTGTTTTCGGTATGTCAAATGAGACGTTCTCAATATAAAGGGACCTTATGGAGGAAGGCAGTTACGCCCTTCTTATTCTTGTAACTATACGAATACTATGGTAACAGTTCTAAAAAAGGCGTAACCGCCTGCCTCCATAAGGTATCTTTATATTTAGAACGTCACAAATGAGAGTGAAGTACTCGTAGATCAATATTTGGCAATAGTGCCACGTAAGAGGTTGAACTGCAGTGTTGAACTGTATCCGATATGGCCCATCGGAACAAGATGACCCAGATATATAATCTATGCTATCTTTTTGTATTTTATCTTTATACGTCCACGCCATAACAGTATAAACAAATTATAAACACTACTTACAATAAATTTTCACAAGGCTATACGAAAATGATTTAACATTTTAAATCGTAATGTAATTGAGTTTAAGTCGATATTACAACCACACTGGTCACAATTCCTGCGCACACGCAAACCCAACCCAGTGGGCGGCGACCCGTTGCCAAACCACGCCCACTTCGTCTAAAATAATTCGAAGTATATGATTAATAGCAGTAA